>JBBMKF010448940.1:0-12681 GCA_037834155.1 Curcuma caesia | reverse complement strand
TTGGACGTTGATCATCAGCTCATCAACTTCTTTTGTGCTCATCTTGCCTCTGAACATGGCAGAAGCTGTTAGGTATCGACTGTGCCGAGGATCAGCAGCACACATCTGTTGAGTTAGCTCAGGAACGGTCAGTGCACGGTACTGCTGAGATCCACGTAAGGTAAGGGGCGCAAATCCAACCATAAAGAAGTGGAGGCGAGGGAAGGGAATCAAATTCACGGCTAGCTTTCGGAGGTCAGAGTTCAAGTCACACCACTCATGGTTGCAGAGATCAAATGATTTAAGTCTCCAACTGATGAGAGCAACTGAGAGTTAATTTTCCAATCCCAAGTAAATGAAGTTAGCAAAGGCAAAGTTATTTTCAAGCAATGTATGGAAATTACAACAATTTTCTTGGTGCTATACATAATTGCCTTAAAAAATAGAAGACTGTTAACTGAGTGAAATATGTGGTTTGAACAAGGGCCTAGAACTAGTATACACTTAAAAATTACCTACAAATCAACCAAAGGGTTAAATTGAAAGGGATCCAGTAATATCAAAGCAAAACTTAGGCCGGAATTCATGCTCCAGATATCTAACTGATAAAATCATATGACTAAAAAACTTCAGGGAAAGAACCAAAAAGCAAATCACAATGTGCCGCTTCAAGGATGTCATCAACCATTTATCAGTGGTTCATTCATATTGTACCAGAGCATTGCTCAAGCGTGGACAAATAGGAAGATAACATTTGAACAGTTTCTGTTCGTTTATATCTACTCAAATGGCGCAGACTGCAGAGAATTTGAGGATTATCAATTAATCAATCTAAGAGACTTTAGACCACCACCCACCATACAATTCAGAAATGATATTTAGGGAAAGGGAAAGCAATTTGGGCGGTAATAAAATAAAGGAATTGGATGTAATTGAATTCCTTCTTATTCTCCATTTCCTTCCAAGTAAAGAAGAAAAATTAGTCGTTTTATTTCTTTTCCCTCATACTTCCATCCAGTTAAAGACAGCATTCGTTCATATAAATATCATATTCAGGCACCATCAAGTATCTTGTTCCGTAATAAAATTTTCAATCACAGTCAAATTCATGTCAAAAGAAAAAACAGATAACACAATTACTTGAATCAATTTTTTAGTTTAGGAAAAAAAACTTTTAGGCCCATGCTCATAAGTTAGCAATAAATCCAACAAATAAACATTAAAAGGACCAACTTACAGCTGGGAGTGGTTAACTTGAGAGTGCGGAAGCAAATGTCATAAAGAGCCTCATTGTCCAGCACCATACATTCATCTGCGTTCTCAACTAACTGGTGGATAGAAAGGGTCGCATTGTAGGGTTCAACAACAGTGCAGAAACCTTTGGAGAAGGGAAAACAGATAAAGTAAGCATCATCCAATCTGGATACTCCTCTCTGATCGTTGATATGAGAAGTGTTCCCATTCCTGAACCAGTTCCTCCACCAAGAGAGTGGCATACTTGAAAACCTGGTGAGAAAATCTGTATTATAAGGAATTACTGCGAAAGCAAAGTCTAATTCTACCCGATAAAGGATAAACAAGCACTTAAAACATCGATCAACAGCTAAATCAAATATCAAGTGTATCGAAAAAAACACTAAATGATCCATATATTGTTTACTGAAAGCTTGTCCATAGTTCCATAGTGACTATTTAAACCAAAATTCAGCCTCCGCCGCTTACCTCTGGTAAAGAAGCACTCATCATAAAAATGATAAGGCAGCCAAGTTGAGCATGTTTCGTCTTTATTAAATTACAGAATCAGTATATCTACCCTTCTTATTAACACAAATCTTCTTTATATACAATATGCATCTATGATTATTTCGTTTTTTTTTTTTGAAGACGCTAAAAAGACAGCAGAAATGAAACTGAGATCAAATCTTGTTTGTAGAAACAGATCGCCGATGAATCCCTGAGAAAACATCATATAAAAGCAGATAAGTGACTATACCTTGTAGGCAATCATCCAATCTGATTGCCGCACTGACCTCCCTGGACATGGAGGATTTCTCTCATTTTTTTGCCTAAATTGGAGAAAACGAAACAAGGTTAACACTGGGACGACAAACCAAAAAGTCTCTCAAATAGCATACGAATTATCAGACAAGAACTTCCTCATCCAAAAAATAAAATCAAGCAAGACAAAAGAGAAGACAGAAACCAGAAAACCGAACTCTACTCGAATTAAAACTTGATGAACAGTATGATGAAAGTTCGTGTGAGATGGCTAGAACACAAGAAAACTCAAATCTAGCAGCCTTTCTGGATCGGGACGAAGCATCCGTCATCATGAAACTTAAATTGCTCCTGGTGAGAAGAGAAGACAGACACCAGAATCGAAGAACCGAACGCGAAACAGAACGGCTCACCGGCGAGACGAGTGAGACCGAGCGGTTTTCTTGTCATGCCCTTTTGTTTCTCTAACGGGCCATCGGATGCCGTCGAGTGATTTGATCGGGTGTCGGGCAGCCGTCCATTTCCAATTTTAGAAACTAATCGACGATGCTTCCTGTTAAAGTTTTTGAATGATAATGCCCTCTTTGCTTCGTGTTTTCTTGTCATGGTCGTGAGATTTTGCTCATAATTTTTTTAAAAAGAAAAGTAGAATAAAATGACGATAATACCCTCTTTCATGCAATTTCTTTTTTTAATTTCTCAATAAAAGAGAGATTTTTTCCAACGTTTGAGAGGTCATGCGAGTCTGATATAAATAGGGTTATAAACGGATTTGACGTTCTACGAGTATAAACTAAATTAAATAAATAAATTTAAATAATTCATTAAAATGAATAAATTTGAATATATTTATATTTATGTTTAAAGATTATGGAAATATTCATAAATAATATTACTTGAAGCTTAGAATTGCTTGTTTGCAATTGATGAGGTTGGCATATTTCATTTGTTGGAATATATTTGTTAGAGAGCACAATTTGGTGCCATTAATTCGCGACTACAGGGAGGAAGTGTCAAGATCAATGGAACAACTAATAATTCAGCAAAGGTGGAATTCGCCACCCCAGCGGCTCCACACAGTCGGTCCCACGATCATCTATGAAGAGGTAAATCAGGAAATTACAGTTGACCACGACGGAGAAAGATATTACCTTGACTTCGCGAGATTAATGGAACGGCTAACACATTTCACTAGAAGGGGGAGGAGTGAATAGATGACCACCATTAATTGCAATTTTCTCACACAATACAAAAACACCATAACTCCTAATAGTTGAACCCCAACAATTCAAGTGAGTTAAACCCCACATAACCTAACCAGACTTAAGCCTAACCTCAACTGAACTCCTGCTAGCTAGCTTAATTTCATCTAAACTCATCTCCAACCATGGTCAGAGCTAGTGCTAGATTGTTGGATCTAGCAAACTTCAGTAATTGATTATAACGTTACCAAAATCATCCTCATGCAATGTGTCGATCTGTTGCACTACTGTAAAACTTGATAAATGGCATGCTCCATGCTCTTTTACAGCATTCTGGCACTATGTGCCATGTTGTGCTAGAGAAGAGTCACAGTAAGTGATCGATGGCACTATGTAAACTACAGTATCAAGGCTGCCATTAGAGAACGATGGGTCAGCGAAGGTGACTAGCAGTTGCTGGCCTCCTCGACTGAGGCAACTTTCAGCAATTTTGTTTCAATAGAATACAACATAATAGGGTAAAACAACGACAAAATTATGAACTCATGAGAAAATAACCTGCATGTTATTCAATTTGCTGTATCTTTTAACCAAAAAAAACTCAGAAATCGATAGGAGAAAACATAAAACTCATGACTTAGCTGATCAAAAACAATGCAAAACCTAGAAGCAACAGCAGCACATACAGATGATTATCAACTAAAATAGCAGAACCAGAGGTTGTATCTGCAGCCGCCGGAGCATAGTTTCCAGTAGGTGTATCAGTAGTCAAAACGGCAACAACCCAGTCACCCTCGTCAGCAATCCCAATTCCAACAAAGCTGCTATCGTTCAAATACTGGTTGTACTGGGTGTCAGTGTAGTTTGACAGAACGAGGTGAGGAGCTAAGCCTTGAACGCAAACAGGCATAATGGAGCCATCTCGGGTGACTGTTGCATTCAGATGGCAGGTGCTTAAATAATTAGGAAAGTTGGGGAGCTGTTGCTCTTCGCCAGGAACAGTATATGATCCAGTGGAGTTGCTGCAGTCTTGGCCCTTGAATGCCAATGCAACTTGTTCAGCTAAGCAATCTGCATTGCTGTTATCAGTTAGCGATGACAGGTTGAGGGACCCTCTGTATTTGTTGAGGCCAGCCAAAAGTTGAGTAGATGTATCTGCAAAGAAAGAGATTATTAGGAAGTTTCTTAGACATGTAAATATAATCCAGGCCCTGTGGCCACCCTGAATGCTCACATGAAAGTTAATATTAGTTCATTTGCCTAAAGTTATGAATCTCAGTCAATTAGCTCATTATTCTCGTATGTAACTAGGTTACAGTGTTACAATCTAAATCCAATTAACCTATGAACCCTAGCGATTAGATCATGATTCTCCAAATGTGATTAAATCAGCATGTCAAAGAGGCTGCATAAATCCAGATCTACGATATCCTCCATGACCCAAAGCATAACTCATCCCAAATTGTCTTATTAATCCAAACTGCCTTGCACAGCCTTAGGCCCTGTCATGCAATTAAGTTCATCCGCTAGTGCAAACCTTATGTAGATGGATAAAGCACTAATCTAAAATGGTTAGTTAATTACTTAGGAAGATGTTTTTATAAGCACGTCAACATGTTGAGAATTTGATTGTAGGTGGATTAAAATAATGGCTTGTCACACGTAGCAATTGTACAATGATTAGAGAGATAGTAGATCATCTAATAGGTTAGGTTTGATGACTCTCGTTCCAAGAAATGGTAAAAATGGGTTGCCTTCTTCTCGCAGAGTTTTAATAGGGAGAAACTTTAGGGAAGGATCAAGGACAATAAAATTGGGAGAACAATGATCTTATGCTCCATAGCCACATCCTCAATTTGATGTCTGATAATATGTTTGACATGTACCAGCACCATATAATGACAAAGGAACTTAGAGATACATTGAATAAAAAATTCATATTTGAGGATAGCAAGCAAAATATTTCTTGAAAATGAATAAAATAATTTTTGCATAATTGCTAATCATTGTGTAATAAAATAATTGTATGAATTGCAAAGGAATCTTAAATGATTAAAGTAGAACAAAATAAAATTGGATGAATACTTTGCAGTGACTTATATCCTTGACACAACTTCACCTTCTTGGAAATTTCAAAACATTTTTGAAACAGAATGAGGAAGACATTTCTTTCAATGAGTCAGGTAATATCCTAAAATTTAAAGAGGAATACCAGAAGTAGGAGGATTCTTTAATGACCAGAAGGAGAATAAAATGAACTTGAATGAATCCTTTGTGGTGACTTTTATCATTGACATCCCACTTTTTAGAAGAATTTTAAAATATTTTTAACATAAATATCTCTCAAAGAGTTGGTTAATGTCCTAAAAAGAAAAAGAAGTATTAAAAGTAGGAGAAAGGTTTTCTTCAAGACAAGTCTAAGGTACTTGTGATGGAGGAAGACAATGAGTCTGGGGCTCCTAAAGGGAACAAGAAAAGAACAGATCAACTCACTAAGGACGGTTTTCGCAAAAAGAAATAGGAGCTTGTGTTTTTTTAGCAAAGGACAATCCAAAGGAAGGTATGATCTTCAGAAGAAGAATCAAGGGGAAAATTGAAACTATTGAAAGCGAACTGCGCAGCAATGATCTCTAACTCTTCAAGATTCTTAATCTTGGTGGGAAGGCTCTGTGAACAGAAAACATGTGTAATAACAAGGAAGGTTAAAAGACTAATTTCTTGGAGATAAATTGCATATTTCTTAGATATACACACATAGTAAGACATGCCATTTCCTCTCATTAGAACCTAATGATTCAATACAAGTTAATCAAGTGGTTAATCAAAGGATGATGAATTTGATGAGACAAATCAAAGGTACTTTCGCACTATGTTCAAAACTTAGGAGGCATTGATGTCAATTATCAATCACCATTACGTTACTATTCTAAGAGGAAAAACCCTTCATGGCATTAAAAATTAAAAAGGATATATTTTCCTTTTGAAGTGGAATAGATCAAAATAATTTTATAAGAGCATACCTGTAATTTTACCTCAAAAATGATTTTTTTACATTTTCCATGTTTTTTCTTCACTAATTTTGTCCTCAAAAGTGACCTTTGAGATAAAATATGTATGTGGACCTTTGGCTCGGTATATGTGTAACTTGAATTGGTGGACTCTGGTATAAGTTTGGAAACAGTGGGCATATGGTACTCATTGGACGAGTGTCTAGAAGATGAAACCAGTTTCTCACCTAAATAAGGTAGATCCACAAGCCACAACAAACCCAATCTAAATCAAGGATATGCCCTCTAAACAAAAAGGCTAATCACTCTTCCCTTCCATAGAACAGGAAAGAAGGAAGGTATTGTTATTTTATAGTTGATATTTCTTATTCTCTACGGTAAAACTATCCTAATGATCCCAGCCATTCAGCCAATGAGACGGTTCACGAAAACATGGTGATCATTGTTGACTTCTAACCAACTAACACTCAACACAAAGGACTTTTCTAAATAGATGAACTTGTTTTGCAAAGGTCAAAAGAAAGAAGGAAAAAAAGCATGAAATGATTTCAAGAAAGCGGAGAAATCCCAATATACCAGAGTATAGACATTATCCCCCAAATAAGCTTCAAACCTACAAGAGACGGCCATTCTCCCCTCAACAACCTGATCTCTCAACCTACATTTAGATGTGCCGGAAAGAGAGATTCTGACAGAATAGAACGGATCAATCTTAGTGTGTCTAGATTCAGAACATCATAAATCATACTCTTCCAACTGATGCAGCAACAGATCTCGAGCGATCAGCACATAAACGTAAAGGAAATAGGGTGAGGGACGAAATGTAGAGCAATTACCGTCAGATCTAGCAGGATAAAGCAGGAACGGTAGGAGGAGGAAGGAGAAGAGGGAGATGCTGAAGCCCATTCCTTAGCACCTTTCGTTTCTCCCCTGCTGCTTTCTTCCCCCGATCTGTCTTGAGAAATTCAAAATGAGGAAGCGGAACGCAGGCGGTGAATATAGCGCTCTGATTTGGAGGCTCGAGCAGAGCTTTCACAACCACCGCCCTCCTCCATTTTCTTTACTTTGAGCCAGACCAGACCGACGACAGACTGCGTTTTTGTTGCAGGGTCGTTTTTAAATTTGTACGTTTAGGTGAGCAAGAAGTTGGCGTCCACAAAACTGATTTTTAATTTTTTTTATAAGAAAAAACAAATTCCATTTTATACAAATTATTATTAGCATAACAAAAAGAAAATAAACAAAATTTTTGCTCGTCGAGGCAAATGACATATAAAATAAAAATAAAAGACAACCTATCAAAACTTATTTAAAAAGAACTTCTAAACCTATCTGTTAAAAAAAACATGCTATGAAAAAAAATCAGTTGTTTAAAAAAACATTGGCTGAAATGAAGACACGTTTAAATTAAACCGGTTTTCCAAACTAAAGAAACAAGTGAGATTCAGCTCTGTTCTTTGTCTATGTTCCTCGAGGAAGAAATTTTTGAAACCGAGAACAAGGATGGATGTGTACTTGTGTCATTTTATTTTCTATCTTTGTTTTTTTTCTGCAAAAAGGTGGAATCCGCCACCTTAACGGTCCTACACAGTTGGCTCCACGACCATTTGTGAAGAGGTAAATCGAGAAATTATAATTGATCACGACGCAGAAGGGTATTGTGTGGCTTCGCTAGGATTCGAATCCTTATCCTCTTCTACAACTCTGCTGTATCGTAATCAACTCAGCTATGTCCTGGGGGCTTCATCTTTGCTTTCAATCTGATTTAATAGTGATCAAATTTAACTTTAAAATCATCCACTTTTGGATTAAGTTTTCCTTCTCTCTTACCATTTTAATGAAGTAAACAGTGAACTAGAAAACTTTCCTTAATTTCGCTTTCTCCACTCCCATGTAAACTGATAGTAGAGAGGTCTTAGGCACGTTCTCTTAACAAACTCACCCCGAGTGAATCTAAACAAATCTGACATTTACTTTCTTAGTGGATCTATTATGTAAAAAAGTAGAATCTATCATCCCAGCGGTTCTACATAGTCGGTTCCACGACCATATGTAAGAAGATAAATTGAGAAACTGCAATTGCCCATGACGGAGGAGGAAAAACTGTATTGGATAAATTTTTTATAGTGATCGACCCCACTGTCAAAACAACCCATATCAGAAAATCCCCTAAGGGATTTTTTGAAGACACAGTATCACTATATTGATAAGAGTTTACTATCGAAATAGCACCTCAGCCAATAAATACATGTTGCTAAGATGATTCAAATCAAAACAGCACCTCAGTCAACAAAGACATATTACTAAGAGAACTCGAATCCGGAATCTCAAGTAACACATGTCTCCATGCTGAGTACTTGAAATAGACATTTTGACTACTTTCCTAGTGGATCTAGGCCAGAGTGGTGGTTGATCTGATCATACCATTAGAATGACCATGAAAGCTAAGTGAACCTGGATAGAAGTTGTCAAAATGCTTTCAGATGTTCGATATTTGAACGAGCATAGCAAACCCAACTGTGGCGTATGGCTGGACTTTCCTGTAATTGGACTGGCAGGGACTAACAATGAGAACGAGCAATCCACCGGCCTTGGGAACAAGACAACAGCAGTCCAGTGGAAAGGACAGCAGTCAGTGTGGCCGATACCCTAATTGCATAACCTACATGGACTGCAAAGCACAAGTGCTAGCTGTGGATGGAATGCGAGTCCAAAGCATGAAACTATCCTCCAGAAGAATAATAAAGAAAAGGAAAGCAAGCGACCATTTGTCAGGAAGAAGCCTCAGAGGTCTAGCAACTGCACGGTGCCCCTATCAGTGGATGCCATCTAATTGAAAGTGAAGTCACTGCCTACGTTGTCAATAAAGCAGAGCAGAGCAATAAATTACAAAGGAGATCATAACAGAACGAGGACCATGTGTTGTTAGGCATCTTAGACTCTGAAAAGAGCCCTCCCCCGCATGAGAACAACTGGAGCAGCGAAGCTGCCGAGAAGTGGACTGAGAAAAAAACTACAACCCCGCTCCACTTGAAAATGAAGGCTAGGGACAGTCTGCAGAAAGAAGATAGTTGGCAGGGACAAATTGTTACTCTTATTTTGTCTTTCCTGTTTCACTCAAACCTGTGTTAGATTCTTTCTAACATCTAAAAATTAACAGGATCAGGCAATTAACAGAGACGGCGCAGCTTTAAATATAATCTATGAACTGACATAACAAAAAACAATAAATAAATCACAGGGCATCTTTACAGCAGCACAATATCCACGTTACATACTCGGATGGTAACAAGAAGATGGAATAGTCACCATGTCGTGGCATCTATCGAACAACAAGGTGCTCCATCTTCCTGAATGAACTTGCTTGAAAGACTGTAGAGTATAGATAACACTGATAAAACCTCAGGAAAGAAAGATGATAACCAGCAGTTCTTACATAAACTGTGTTACCTATAAAATCAGCACCGTCTTCCAACCTCACAAATTTGAGGAACTGGATCAGGCATACAAAAGACTTCATCAGTAGAAAGATGTAAAAAAAAAAAAAAAAATCATTCCACCTTTGACAAAGTTATCTATAATACAGCTGCTTGATGAGAATAACTCGTCTGAACTCTGTGAATGCTTTGATACTAGCCAACAACCAAAGTAAACAAACAAGCAGCAAAGGTAGCAAACACCGCAGCTGCATCGACTGCCAACTTTAGATTCTATGTAATATAGAACTTATATACCTGCATTTTAAGTTGTGCCATGCTGCTTGCCGACTATAGGTTAGAACTGACAAAGTTCTTAATCTCATCCATTACCTCATAGAAATGGTCAGTGTTTGGCAACAAATAGAACCCAATGGTGGCCTGTTCACGGTACACAAGCTTCACATCTTTGCCTGCCTTCTGCAATCCCTCAGCATAGGCCAATTGCCAATCCTGGACAAGATCCAAGCCCGCAACTATGACAAGGCTCCGTGTGAACGGAAGCTCTTTGAGCGTCACACCGTTTGGGCCGAAGGGGTTGCAGGCTGGGTGATCCCTGTCAGCTCCTTCAGGGAGATACGCCTTCCAATACCAATCTCTGTCCTGAATGGTGACGAAGTACTTGCCATCCAGCCTCACCTCTGAGTCGGTTCGGCGATTTCCACCGAACATGGGGTTGAGAAGAATGTTGCCTGACACATCGATCCCTGACTCTGCGGCTCTCACAGCTACATGGTGAGCAATATTGCCCCCAGAGCTGTCACCGCAGAGGAAGACCCGAAGCTTAGAATCCTTGCCGCTGTGGAGCCATGGTTCAGTGGAAGCCCACTTGAGGGCTTCCCATCCGTCATCATAAGCGCAGGGATACCTGTACTCCGGTGATCTCCGGTAGTCGACCGAGATGACTACAGCGCCGCAGAGGGAGACGAAGCGGCGGCAGAGGGAGTCGTAAATGGCAGTGTTGGAAGAGGAGTGGGCGAAGCTGCCTCCGTGGTAGAAGATGATGACGGGGAAGGGATCTGGCGAGGGAGGGCGGTTAAGACCCGCCAGGGGCGTGGCGGGGTGAGAGGAGTTGGGAGGTGTGGGGCGGTAGATGCGCGCAAGGAGGTTGCTGGTGCGGTTGATGAGGATGTCAAAGGAGACGACGCCGTTGACTGGGGAGGCATTGGCGGGGACCTTGCGATCGAGGAATTCGGCTAGGTGTCGATCGAAGGTGCCATCAGGGCGGCGGACCATGTTGTAGGCCAACTTGAAGTTGGAGATGAGAACCCATGTGTGGAGGGGAACCACCATCTGCGTGCGAATCAAACCAAAACACCCAATCAAGAAACAGAATTTGGAGGTTTTATTATATTTTCTCGATCGTTTTCACCGTCAATTGCAGCAGACATTGAGTGTCAAAAAGGAAGCAAGATTCGAACTTTTTGCCATTACCAGTAGGGATTTTTCCAGGGTTTCACGGTTGTGTCCCTTCCTTCGTTCGATCAGTACCAAAAACAAAGATGAAGACAACAAGGGACAATCAATATGATTCCTGTGTGTTTCGACTATTTCCTCCTCGAACAATGCCAAAATTTTCAAACTTTTCGTAATTTTTGTGAGAGCTAATGTGATATTGGCAAGGTTTCGCCTATTTGGAATGCATGAACTCGACAAGAACCCAAATAAGCAAATGCGAAAACAAAAAGCGGGAGCAAGCAGGAAGAGACCCTAAGGTAAGAGAGGAATAACAAAAGATCAAAGCTCCGTCGCTCGACCAATCAATTGGACACAGAAATCAAGATAAAGCCCCCCAAATCGGAAGCAACGCAGCAAAGCCGTAGCATGGCCAGAACAGGAAGCATGGGACGCCTCAAGAACTCCACAAACCCCAATATTTTATCCCAAATCCAAGGCGAGGAAGGGGACGGAATATCCATACCTTGGACTCGCTTGCGTTCACCTCGTTGCTTCCCGCCATCGTGCGCAGAGACGGAGCAGTACCGACAAGAAACAGAAATCGAATTGGCAAAGCACAAAGAGGCGAAGCAAGCTGCCTCTTTTCCTTTCGGACTGCGCTCGAAAAGCCGAATCCTGCCCGAATCGCTCCCAAATCAGCCACTCCGGCTCGGCAGCGCCTCTCCTTTCAACTATCCCGATCCCGCCGAAAAGAGCCGCCTCTTGGGATCGAAGCGCACCGGTTAGCCGAGAATAGATCGTCGGAGACAAGGCAAGCGCTGAGGCGCAACAAGGAGGACGGAGAAATGGAAGAAGAAGAAGAAGCTGGACGTTATGAAGCGGAGAAGGGGGAGAGAAAAAAAAAAGGAAAAAAAAAACGGCGAAGCGAAGGAGCGAGCGACGCAAGAGACGACAAATTGGGGCGGCCGAGGAAAATTATTAAAATACGCAGTAGAAGTTGCGGGCCCCACCTGAGTTCATGCCGAAACAGGCCTCGCACGTCATCCGCAGGCGGTGCCATGTCAGCATCTCTCAATGATCACTCGGTCCACGTGTCTTTGCTCTCAAAGCATCTCTCGATGACCACTCGGTCCACGTGTCCCTACTCTTAAAATAACGTTTTAATAAATGAAGCAAATCTAAAAAAAATGAGGAAATTTTGTACTGAAACAGATCGACATTGAATGAATCTGCGGCCGGTCCAAAAGTCAACCAACGAAATTGCAGCTGGTTTTTCCAAGGCAAGAACAAGAGGCAAGATAAAAGAATCTCTTTGACTCAATTTAACATCAAATCTAAAAGTTAAATGTTAGATCAAAGAGATGCTTCAGAGGTGAACTAAAACAAGGAGAAAACTTACTAGTCGATGTGATTAAAAAATCATCTTGAGAGAATTATAGACATGAGGTATATTGTTGTGTCGGTTGTAGATATTCTCAGAGAATATTTGGCACTACTCTTTACTTCAAAAAGGACAAATACTACTTAAACTATGATAATCAACATTAATTATTGGTTCAATTTTGTTTGCATCCTCTTGTTTTCACCTAATGACTTGTATGCCATGCCAAGACAAAAGAT
>JBBMKF010448919.1:0-12681 GCA_037834155.1 Curcuma caesia | reverse complement strand
TTTTGTTAAAACCGTTGTTAAAAAGTAAAAGGCATCGGTTTTGACATAAAACCGATGTCTTTTGAGTGTTGTTAAATACCGATTTTCAGACTTAACTTTTGATTTCAACTAAGTGGACTTGAACTTCTATTTGAAACTTTTATCACCCTCTTTTTAGGTACCTTATTATTCATCTATTTGACTGATTAAGTCTGCTAAACCTATAATCTCTTTGCTTTTATGCTCGAGATAGTTCACATTAGCTCACCACCCTTCACTCTGTGTTTTTCATCTACCATAACCTCCATAAAGCCTGGGCAGTCAAGGTCACATTATACTCAATGTATAGTTTGCCCACCTAGTTCTTCAAGGATATGATTTTTGCATAGAAAATCTCTCTCTTTTTTTCTATGCGATCAACTCTCCCTTGCTTGAGGGTCATCTTCAAATGCATTGGGGGCATCTTCTCATAGAGGTACATTTTACATCTTTGGTTGTCATTGCTTGAAGTCAATTCCAGAGAATTTCTATAGTTTTTCTCTAGTAGGAGTGAGACCCATGGTTGCCATAATGATGAATATCATCTCAAAATCATTGTTGAAATTTCTCGAGATCGACCCAACAAGTTTAGGCTTGGTCAGTCAACTAGTAGTAAGTTGATGACTTGAACTTGTGGGGGTGTTGATATGACAATGCGGATCATGCTTCCTTTAAATTTGTAAAAAAACACCCTTTCGGTTGTAGACGTACCCTTTCTAGTAATGTCATCATCAACTTAATATTATTGATCATTAACTTAATAAATCAGTCATTGAATGTCCTTTATGGATATTATAACACATCCTTTCATGTTCACTTGCCCTTTTAGATAGATGAGAGAATTTAAGATCAAGGCAAGGATGAAACCTCTTTCTTTAAGATGATATTGCTACCTCAAGTGCTTATGATTTATTAATAATAATCTTCATGATATTAACAACTTTCAACTTGAAATAAAAACACTCCAAAGTTTTTAATTTTATGGAAAGCTTTAGATGATCAATCTAATTCTGTGGGATTATATTCTTAATATTCCAAGAGTTGCACAACAAATAATCTCTGTTGTGCTAGCTCTTGGCAGTTGGAGGTTCTTGACCCTAAGGTTGCAAGCTCTTGGAAGATCATATTTCTTGAACTTCACCTAAAAATGCACAGTGGACTGTTTCAAAAGGAGTTTCATCACCACAGAATCACATACAAGGCAGGAACTGAGGATCTAGCTAGGAAGATCATTCAATCAGTAATTCATATAATTCTCAACTGAAGGATGAGGCTCTAATTAGATGCATGAGTGCTGCTCAGATATAAGCATCAGGATCAGGCAGTTGGGCTAGGGTTTGTGTCTTCTTATGTTGAAATGGATGGTTTTCAAAGGATCACGCCTGATGATGAGTTCGATGACCTGGTGAGATAATAAATGAACCCTCTATAAAATTATATGTTGCAATTACTTTGATGTCTAGATCATTATGTAAGGTTGGAAGTATCTGTATCTTGAATTTAAAGAATTAGTAATCTCCTAGAAGCTAAGTTAAAGCAATCATGCCTAGAAGATGACAGTGAAAAATTAGATAATGGGAATCTAAGGCTAAGGGAATAGGGAGAAACCCTTAAGGTTACTTAAAAAGATTTTTTATCGGCTTAAACAATAGAAATAGATAGTCAAAGAGCAAATTATAGAAAAGAAGGTTTTGAGTATTATTCTGATCAAATATTGTGGATATTTAAGTCACTAGTTAATGAATGATCAGACGTGCACGTCCTTTAGAGACTCTCGCTCAAGAAAATGAAGAAGACTTCAAATACACTTTAGCAAGAGGTTAGACTGGTACTGGGAGTCCCGACAGACCACTCTGATGCTCAAGTTAGGATTATTCAAAAGAGGAGACAACTATCAAAGAAGAAGAAGTAGTAGAAAGGAACCAACCTCCCCTAGACGTACCTCTTCTAAAATTTATATAGCTATCCGGAAAGCATCTCCACATTGACCAGAGCGACATCATTATGAGAGTGTACAAGGGGACATCATCAGCCCTACTGGGACACGAATTCATTCTATAATTAACGGCACACCATATAGATAGTAACATCACCCAACTTACCGAGAATATTTGATCTGACGAAAAGATCTCACCCTTTGGTAAATCAAAGTGATAGTTACTAAATATATGTGCCCGTTTATTATATCGGGATTAAGAGTGCATAAGTATAATAACTGAGGTCTTGTTCAATTCATGAGTCAGCGTAAATTGAACAACCTCAATGGTCCTACTCAATACACACAAAGTGTACTAGTGTAATTCTACAGTCAAGATAGACAGTTACTGAATTACACTACAACCGTTCCCGATGGTTTGTCCAAAGTCATCTTGGTTGTGAGCCTTAATTTATAATTTACAAGGAGCTGATAATCATGATCTTCTGTGTCTCACAGACACCATGTTATCTACAATGTAAATTAAGGGGACATGTTACAAGTCTAATCTATTGCAACCATTTGACCAAAACATGATTCCTTTGTTTCATGAAATGTTTATATACAAAAGAGCTAGTCTTTTCAGTATACTCCAACAGTGGTACAGTGAAGTTTTGCGACGAATTAGGAATTCGTCCCTAATTTGGCGACGAACTTAGAATTCGTCGCCAAATTGGGGACGAAATTGACGACGAATTATTTTTGCAACAAAATTGGTAACGAATATGTTGAGTTGCTAAATTGGCAACTAATATTTTGTACATCACAAATTTTGTTGCAGATTAGCGACGAAATTTGTATTCGTCCCAAAATTCGTTGCTGGTTGGCGACGAATACTATTCGTCCCAAAAATTCGTCGCTAAAAAACTATTTTTTTTTAGTGCATGAATTCAAAATTTTTTGTAAAATAGAGTAAGTATAACACAGCGGAAGATATAATCATATAAAATTGAAAAGTTTATTTAACTTGGTTTATAGCTATTACTCCAAGACCCATGATCCTTGACCGTTTTACGATGGACAATTTACTATAAAACTCTTTTTCTTTCGAGAAAGAGTCTCACATTTACATAGAAATATAAGATCGGTAAACATTTACCATCCTAGTAAATTTTCTTAATTTTTATATAGTAATTATTTACTGATATAGTCAACACTTTCCAAGAGTGCTCCCAAGAAAGATTGGTAGAGCTTGACCTCTTTAAAAATCAATCTCTTTAGATAGAGTAACATTACCAGGCAAACTAGTACCTTAGGCATTAGCCCAAGATAGGATCATCAACAACAAGATTAGTATATGAATAACTTCCTTAAATCATGTCTTTCGATGTCACTTTAGAATTTCTATTAAACTTAATTATTCAAATAATAAATCTACATAAGCCAAATTTTTTTCATCTTAATTTGCATGTATAATTTACAAGCGCAACATCAAATCATCTATATATTAAAAAAATTCACAATAATTGATATATCACATGTAAATTTATTCTAAAAAGATAAATATTCATAATTTTAGAAGGATAATATTTCTAAATACCAAATTTAGAAATTTTTAAAAAATTTTCAAATATCAAATTTAAAAATTTTTAAAATTTTCTAAATACCAAATTTAGAAAATTTAAAAATATTCCAAATAGCAAATTTAGAAATTTCAAAAAAAAATCAAGTACCAATTTAGAAATTTTAAAAAATTTTCAAGTAGCCCTTTAAATTGAAAAATCCCAAGGCTCATAATGATTTCTACAAACTAAAGGCCCATAATGCAATTTTGAAAATAACAAGTCCCGCAATCATGAAATTGCATGAACATATTTCTCAAAAAATTTGTTTGATTGAAAATTATCTCAAGGCGGAGGTAAAAGTAGCTCTGATATCAACTGTTAGAAATTTAAATTATGCTTTGTACTAAATAAACATGATAACTGAATAATAAAAAAGAATTGATTGTTACCTATAACCATTAATATTTGGAGAACACATTGAATACCACTTCTATGTTGCTTAATACTTTAGAGTCTTCTAAACACTCTAAACCTATTTTATAAATGGTATTCTCATTCTTGAAGGTATGTACGTTTAGGGACCCTAAAGGCTACTATTTATAGTGGACTCATTACCATCATTGAGTCAATCCAAAAATGGTGGCAAATCATGACAAGATAATTATGCACTCAATAAAAGTTATGATATGCATATTAAGGTAAAATTTTGATTAATTATACACATTTAAATATTACAAACCACTTAATTAAGATAAAAGATCATGCATAATTAAAATCTTAACAAATATGTGTCACTTAATAAGGTAAAATTGTTAACCAAAATAAAATCTTTCAAAACATAATGAAAACTTAACAAATATGTGTCAATTAATAAGGTAAGATTTATAACAAAATAAAAGCTTTCCAACATGGTGATGGTTTAAATAAAAGATATATCTTGTATTTTAGTAGAGAGACACCCTTGGACACAAAGTCTTATATTTATCAGGGGCGGCTCAAGCCTTCTAAAGGCCCTAGGCGAATTTTTTTTAAATAATAATTATTATTTTTAAAAAAAATTCTTACCTTTTTTTATTCAGACTTGAGACCAACATTGATGGGTTAATTTTTTTTTAATAAATTAAAATATTAATTTTAAAAATAAATTTTTTATATAAAATTAAATTTTCTAAATTTTTGAGATGCAAAATTATTAATTAAAATTTCATATTCAAGATAAATCACAAGTTTCTAATGTGAATTAACAAGATTATAAGTTTACAATATGAATCATTGATAAGAAAATAAGAAATTAACATAAGCTTAAAAAAAAGATTTGATAGCGAAATGAGAAAGGTGATATCTTTAGGTCTTAAGATCATCAAAAAATCTGTAACAAAGACTTTTAATTCTGATCGTTCCTCTCCTTACACCCCTTATGATGATCTCGGAAATATTTTGAATGGAGAAAACAAGCTATCAAATAAGTAAAATGTTTGAAGTTGGACAAAATAGATTATTAGGCTAATAAAGAAGGAAGGAGAGGAATATAAATAAACTAGTAAATTAGAGTTTTGAAAATAAAAAAATATTAAATATATTGAATCATACCAAATCTTTACAAAATCTAATGATAATGCAAAATCTCTACAAAATCCAATGATCATACAAAATCTCTCCAAAATCCAATAAATATATTTTAATAATTTTTATTCTCTCAAAAAAAAAATATATATATATATAATAATTAGTATATAAAAAAAATGGGCCCTCCCTAAAGTTGGGGCCCTAGGCATAGGCCTTAATGGCCTATGCCTAAAGCCGGCTCTGATATTTATCAATGGGTTCATACACATAATTTAGTTAAAGAGGCTCAGAACTAGTCATGCACACCATAACTATTTTATATACACTCTCCTTGTTTAGTACATGTTCTTTTTTTCATAATTTCAACTCTTATTGGACCCATTCTAAGTCTAGTACGTTTTTTATAGTGACTTGAGTCCTATCATGCCCTAAGTTATCAGCTTAGAGTCATACCTAACATTGCTTAAAATGGTTTAAAAATTTTAGACTTTGTATCAATTGGCTCAAACCCATAACTTAACTTAAGAGGCTCAAACCAATCATGCACATCATAGCTACCTTCTATATAATCTCCTCGTCCATTACATATCCATTTTTTAGAATTTTAACTCCTTTAGGTTCATCAATAAGTTTTGATCAAAATTCATTAATGGACTTAGCAAGCTTTGATTGGACTCATTCCAAGTCTAGTAGATTTCTACAATGACTCTAAGTCCAAATATGCCCTATCTTATCAGCTTGGAGTTATTCCCAATGATGCTCAAAAGATTTTTAAAGTTTCAACACTTTAGCAACTCTGTTCTATGAAGAACAACACTATAGTGGTGTTGATTCTTAAAAATTAGCATCATCGTTATATGAAATTAATATAACACTGTGATTATATTTTTCAAATAACAACACAACTGTATCAATTGAGTTGGACCCATAACTTAGTTTAAGAGGTTCAGAATCAGTCATGGACATCATACCTATCTTCTATAGGCTCTCATCATCCACTACATTTTCATTTTTCAGAATTTCAACTATTCTAGGTCTATCAATGAATTTCAGTCAAAACTCATTGATGGACTTAGTAAGTTCTGATTGCACTCATTTCAAGTCCAATAAGTTTCTGCAGTGATTATGAATCGAAATATGCCATAAGTTATTAACTTGGAGTTATTTTCAAAGGTACTCAAAAGATTTTTAAAGTTTCAACATCGTAGTGGTTCTATTCTTCGAATAACAATACTATAGCGATGTTTTCCTTTTTTTTACAAAAGGTACAATCCGCCACCCCAGCGGGTCCATACGGCCGGCCCCACGACCATTTGTAAGGAAGTAAATCGAAAAGCAACAGTTGACCATGATGAAGGAGGGCATTGTCTCAGCTTCGCTTAGATTCGAACCTTTACCCATTTCTGTAACTTAGCTTCGTCATTACTAACTCAGCTATGCTCCAGAGGCCACAGTGGTGTTATCTTTGAAAAATAACATAGTTGTTTTATGAAATCAATAAAATATTATGGTTTTATTTTTCGAATAAGAATACCATCATAGTAGTGCTCTTTTAAAAATTACCAAAGTAATATTTTTATTATTAATTATTTTTCTTTTTTAAATTTAATTTAATTTTTTTTCTATTGTAATTATCTATTAAAAAAGATTAAGAAAATAATAATAAACATATTTTTTTTATTTTTATTAATGTTCCTTTAATTGTATAAATTTTTATTAAAAATTTTAAATTTTTTATTAAAATTCTAGAATTTTTAAAAGAATATGAATAAATTTAGAAGATTATTATGAGTTTAATGACTTAATTAAAAAAATTTTTTTTAATCATCAATAATTTTTATATTAAATTCCTTAATAAAATAATTAAATTTTTATTTATTTTTTAATTTAGTTCGATTCGGTTCGAATTAATTTGATTTAGTTTAAATAAAAAAATTACTGGAAGAATATTATCAAAAATAAATACGTTCTTTAATTGGGAAATATAAAAATTAGGTATATTTTTTAAGAATATGATAATTTTAAGTGCACGTTCTGATCAATGGTAGTAGTTTTTAAGCATTCATATTAAAACTTAAATGATCATTTTATTTTATTTTTTTTAACTAGAGAGACACTCTTGGATGATAAATAAAAGATATATCTTTAAATAACTTTATAAAAAGATGCTATTTTAATTTTTTTTACCATAAAATATTTACTCTAGGGACTCATTGACGTGGCCTAATATTTTTTTATTTTAACTATAAATTGAAATCGACAAATAGATCAATGGTTGTAGACAATTATTAATTATATGTTACGTATTTGATCCGCCATTCAAAAATTAATTAATTAATTAATCATTACCTTCCTCAGTACTCAATGATATTAGTTTTTATTTTATTCCAAACTTTAATATTTTTAGTAACATGTGCGAATATTCTCTAATACAAGATATCCCCATGCATCAAATATCCTCTATTAGAGAGGATATTTGATGGGTGATTTGAAATCACCGAGCAAAGAATTTTACCCCATGATTTCAATTATTTTATTATATAAAAAATATTTGATTGATGATATTTGAGAAATGATATTTGATTGATTATTTTATTATATAAAAAATATTTGAAGGGGGTTATTTAATTATAAAAATTAAAATATTTGAGAAAGAAAATATTTGATGGATGATGTAGACGTGGAGATCATAAATATTTGAATAAAATAATCTCATGCATTTAGGATGCTAAGCTGATGACCTTATCACTTAAGTTTTTTAATAGTAATCGGCCTCCCTCACATGCGGACACGACGTGACAAATGACAACACGCGAGGCGACCACGAAAGCACCGAAAATTTAATTAATTCGATCCGGCGTTTAATTATTCAAAGGCATGCGCATAGCAATTTTTGTTTGTTTTTTTTTTTAAAGGTGAAGGAATTAACATTGATTAAGATTAATATATTCAATCTAGCATTGCAATCATTATTAAATTTTGTAATTTTGGATGCTGTGAACGCTTTGCAAGTAAATTCAAAGTCTAAATTGTACTAAACCTATGTGCAAATGTAATCTCTGCGTATTGAATATTAGATCAATCGGGTAATGATTGTCTAAGCAAATCAATTTGAGCCAAATTTTCTTACCTACTCAATTGTATAATGGATACATTAATAATAATTTAAAACAATTAGATGTTAATGGCTGCTCCGTAACTGCCCAAGTGATAATGATGCCAACCACTAGGGTTATGACTCGAATGGACAAAAACAGTAAATAATTTTTATTCGGGTATTAAATAAGACTATGAATTGGAGCTATATAAAGAACTCCTATTTGAGCAGAAATGATGTATGCAAATTCCATACACATTCTTTCCCCTACAATCTTCACTTCTCTATCAAATGATAATATTTTTCACTTCCCTGTGATAGCATTTGAGTATATTGAGATCTTTTATGTGAAAAATAATAATATATGTAATGAAAAATAGGTTCTCTTCCAATGATCCATGCAAAAAATTCGTATAAAGTTTTAACTAAGAGTTATATCTTTGTTACGTGCCCTTAGCATATCTCGTTAGTCCTTGGTTCATATATCGGATCTTTGCATGATCAGAATGATCGTGCCTCTAATAGTATTCACACGAACACAATCTCGATCTCGAAGATGAACCACTTTAGTTGTTCTAGCAACTTGAAATAGTTCACAAGACAAGAGGGTCAAAACATATCTTGTGTGTTTCGGCCAAGAAGGAGAGGAGGAAGAAGAGGGATGATGAGAACTCTCTCTATTTCAAAATTACAAGAAGCCTTTCGTATTCATTGGATGAATACAAAGGATCTTTATCCCTTGAGCTTTCTTTCCTCTTAATGGCTACGAATACCAAAAACTCCTGGTATTCTTTTTGACTCTTCATCTTCTATTCATCCAATGAATAGAATGTCTCTTCTCTTAACCTTCCTCTTTTATAATATTTCATTAAACTTTTTAATGAACATGATCCATTATTAAATAGTTGAGTCTAATCTAAATGAGTCTAACTCAGATTAGACTCAATCCCATAATTCAATTGGATTCATCAGAGTTTAACTCAATTAATCCAATTTCATATCACATTTTAGTTAAACTAAAATCAACTTATTTCTAAAATATTGTGTTCTTTGTGTGTGACCCAATAGGTTCTTGTAACGTTAAAAATGTTTCTAAACCGCTTTAGACATATAAACAATGAATGACATCTAGTAATGCATCATTATTACCCAAGTGACGAGAAAGTATAGATCTGACCTAACTTTTCTGTGTCTATTATAATGTATAACTTTGTCCTTCTATCCTCGATATTGAAATTGATCAATGAGGCATAGATCATGTTATCCTCTTATTAATTTTTATGTTTCTTGATTTCGAGTAAACTAACTCAAGCAAATGAGCTTAATATCTCATATTGACTCATTTGAGCATGATCATGCGTTCTAGTAATTCTTACTCGATCAAGGGGCCCACAAATATCACTCCCTTCATATGAGAGGGATAGATCCTATCTACATCACTCACATTCCTCCGTATAATTCATTGCATACCCAGTAATCAACTTTATAGTCCACTCTGTTACGGGTGATGTTTGATGATACTAAAGTATACAATTCTTTATGTAAGAAATCATAGTGACTTCAAGTCTAAGTACTATTCATACCAATAGTCACTATGAGAAAGTTTATGACACTAAACTTTCTCATGGCGGGTCAATTCAGTATATATTTTTCAATATATACTCATGTGTCAACGTGATATTTCATATCCATGACTTGTAAGATCAAGTCATCAATTGACCTACACGCTAATCTCAATGCATTAATATTATCCTTGTATATTAATGCTTAACTAGGAATAGTTAAGAGTAGTTAATATATACATGCCATCAAACATTATTGTGATAGATCATATTGAGAACAGTGGTTTTTCAACTCAATTCAGGCATGAGAAATGATATTGAAGGCTCATTATAAGTGTTATGACAATGATATTTACTAATCATCATCACAAATGAGTTCCTTGAACTTCCCTCTTCTGAAGATATGAACTTTTTGAAATTTTGAATTGTGAAGATCTATCTGTCGGTTTCGTCTAAAAGTAGCTGATGAGCTAGAGAACTCGAAATAATTTCAAATCAAGATCTATGTACTCATCTAGTGCTCCTTAATATATCTATGTTCTCAAACATCATTCTTATATACTATATTGGGAGCAGTAATTTTTTCAACTTGATTCAGGCATGAGAAATGATATTGAAGGCTTCTTATAAGTGCTATGATGATGATATTCACTGGTTGACACCATAAATGAGTTTCTTGGACTACCCTCTTTCTGAAGATATCAAAATTTTGATTTTTGAATTGTAAAAGTCTATCAGTCGATTTCATCCAAAAGTGATGGATGAATCTACAAAACTCACAATGACTTCAAATCAAGATCTGTGTACTCGTCTAGTGCTCCATAATATATCCATGACGTCAAACATCATTGTGATACATTATATTGAGAGCAGTGATTTTTTCAACTCAATTCGAGCATGAGAAATAATATCAAAGACTCGTTATAAGTGCTACGACGATGATATTTACTAACCAACACTCTAAATAAGTTTCTTAGACTTCCCTCTTTTTGAAGATATCAGATTCTTTTTATTTTCTAAATTGCCAAGGTTCATCAACCGATTTCTTCTAAAAGTGATTGATAGACTTAAAGAATTTGAAAAGACTTCAAACCAAGACCTATGTACTCATCTAGTGCTTCTTAATATATTCATGCCTCAAACAACAATGTGATACATTATATTGATAGTAGTGATTATTTCAACTCGCAAAGTCTTGTAAAATTTTATTTGAATGATGAAGGTCCATCAACGTTTGTTAAAAATTCTGATTGCATCTAAAATATTCTAATTGCACATACCAACACACGTACTTTATATCTCTACATAAAAGAACATATGAATATAGATACAAAATATAGGCTACATACCACATAAACATTTAAATATAAATTAACAGTTTCAAAATTAATGTTATGTTAATCAAAATACACATCTAAATCTATTTAGCAAAATACACTTATATGTCCTCCATTTATCACAATCATATTTTTTTACAATAGTAATTTTGTGTGCCAAATATATACAGAAGTATAGCACTATCACAAAAGAACACAATCAATACATGTATCAATTTATTAGAGACATTCTATATAATTTTTTATTATGACCTAATTGTTTGTATCTACTATACTTATTTTTAACCTTTCTCATGTGTTTGGAGTCAATCCTCACCTTTTTCCTTCGTCCAAGTTGCACAATCTACGAGGTGATAAAATAATAGAATTGTGTCTATTTATTGGCCAAAATTATTTACTTTTACAAGGATAAATAGAATCCATGTACTTTTTAAGTTTCAAATAAGAAATAATACTTCCAATTCTGATATAAGTCCATGTTCTTGAATGAACACACTGCAATAGCTTGTGAGAGTAAGGATGCTTTGAAAATTGAAACTCACCGCAATTATATTTAGAACTTTTCATGTTAACTATAAAGGAGGATGTTGAAATTTGTACCTCATTTATATTTTAATATGTGAAAATATTGCATAGGATCTATTTTTTTATATCTTAGTGTTAATCTCCTTCACAATTAATGGGGTCAATACTCTTGCAGACACTTCCTCTCAATACGTGGACCATTTTAGTTGTCATTTGAAAATTTTAGAAATCTAAATGCACATTTTGGTAAAATATATATTATTGTTTTTGGGTCGCTAAATCTTGATAGGCATGGCCACCTATAGAAGATCATTCATATAATTTTTCTAGGCGTAAATTCAAAGAATCTTGTTTACGTCTCTAGCTGAAATCCAAATAATTTAGAACACGTGTTACTTTTGCCCTCACGCAAGGCAAACCAGTAAGCGGCTGTACCCCTACAAAGGCATACAAGAAACTAAGTAGTTATACCCTTATCAATCGATTCTTATATTTTAGAAAGAAGAGAGAAGATTAAGGATCTCTATAATGCTCGTTAACCATTGACTTGGAATGCTTCAATCCTTTTGTCTTTTTGCTCAAGCTTTGAAATTGATGTAGAATTATCAAAACTTGGCCCAAGATGACTGACTATTAAGCAAGCGCACATGCCATCTCTAGTTGTAGAAGAAGGTTAAACTGTTTTGGTTACTTCAGATATATATATTTTAATAAAATTAATTCTTAATAGTGATGATGCTAAAATTATTTAAATCTCAATCGATTATTATATTTGATACGCTCCTTCAACTAGTAATAATTAAATAAACTGAAACAATACACTTTTCTAGCAAAAGGTGATTAGGCACCGATGCATCGAGGTTGGCTAATTAGTTGTCGCTGGTAGAGGCGGCGCTGGTGGACGCCCTAGCCAAGGATGTGATGGTCACCTGTGCACCTAGCAACTGCGTGCCCACCTCGGCAGTGAAGGAGTCGTACCGGAGAAAGAAATCCACGACGAGCAGCCGCCCCACGAGGACCACCAGATCCTTCCCCGGGCACTGCTTGTCCGCCACCGTCGGGCTCTCTGTCTCTGGCCCGTTCGACCAAACCACGT
>JBBMKF010448901.1:0-12682 GCA_037834155.1 Curcuma caesia | reverse complement strand
GTGAGGCTGACCATTCTGTCTTTTATCGTCACTCATCTACTGGTTGCATCTACTTAGTAGTTTATGTTGATGATATTATTATCACAGGTAGTGATCATCTTGGGATTTCACAGGTGAAACATCTTTTCAAATATTTTCAGATAAAAGATCTCGACAAACTCAAATATTTTTTGGGGATAAAAGTAGCACAGTCCAAAGATGAGATTATTATATCCCAAAGGAAGTATGCAATAGATATTCTAGAAGAAACAGACATGTTAAATTCAAAGACAGTTGACAACCCTATGGATTCTAATGTCAAGCTCCTACCAAATCAGGGGAGCCTCTTCTAGATTCTGAACGATACAGGCGATCAGTAGGGAGACTAAGCTACCTTACTGTTACTCGTCCGGATCTCTCATTTGCAATAAGTGTAGTAAGTCAGTTTCTCAACTCTTTATGCAAGGAACATTAGAATGTGTGACTCGTATTACCCAATATATCAGAGGCGCTTTAGGAAAGGGTCTTTTGTACGAAGATAAAGGATATGCTCGAGTTGTAGGGTATTCTGATGCAAATTGGGCAGAATCTCCCATTGATAGGAGATCTACTTCTGAGTTTTGTATATTCGTCGGAGATAACTTTGTTTCTTGGAAAAGTAAAAAATAGAATGTTGTGACAAGATCCAGTACAGATGTAGAATATCGAGCCATGGCTATAGCCAGTCAAAAGCTTATATGACTCAAACAGTTGTTTCAAGAGTTAAGATTTAAAGAGGTTACACAAATGTCACTTATATGTGACAACTAAGCCACAATGCATATCGTTTCGAATTCAGTTTTTCATAAGAGGATAAAGTATATTGAAGTCGACTGTCACTTTGTCAAAGAGAAAGTCATATCTGGTGAAATATCTACTAGTTTTGTTAACTCAAATGATCATCTAGCAGATATATTCACTAAGTCACTGAGAGGTCCTCAAGCTTATAAATATATATATATATATATATATTTATAGAATAGGTCTTCTAGAATAGGTCACTAAATTGGTATATAAATAGGACCTTGTTTCTTATAATGAAATAAGATTTCTTGTGTTATTTTTATAGTTGTGTTATCCTACAGTGTCAAGAGAGGGTGTAGAGCTTGGGCTAGCAGACCTTGGAGTCAGAAGCCTGGCTAGAGCATATTGCTATGGGCCATGTAAGAGTTAGCAGGGTGGATTGAGCTTGCTAGCTTTCTAGTGGCCTAGTGATCATGTTTCTTTTTATATTTTTGGAAAATGACTTCATGTTGGATATTAATGGGAAAAGGAAAGAACTGTGTTTCCCATTTCTTGGGGTCGATAAATTTTTCCTGTGAATATTTCTCCAGCTAAATTGTACTCAGATGGGTCGTAATGTCTGTCCCAAAACCATTGACTACCATGAATAGAAGCTCTCCATTCGACTAGTTGTTTTGGTAGGGTGACTCTGGCTTTTCAGTCTGTATCTGGATCAGAAGTGTAATCCTCTGGTTCTAAGTGCATGCCATTGACTTGTATGTCTAATCTGATGAGGGGTATAGCTGGTTCAATTTTCATATCCAGAACATGAATAATTCATAAATGGTCATAAACAGGGTGACCTTTTTTAAACCCGAAACTCATTTTCACGATCCAAACCTGCCAAAATGCATATCCAGTTGTATGATGCTATGTCATCGTTGCCTACCCTAGTAATTCCACAAACATCTAACACACTACTGCGCTCCATTTTACAGATCGAGTGTTCAGCTTAACACTGGGACTTTACATATTTGCATCCATTACTGTACTGCTTTATTGGCTTGTATCTTTGTTTATCTTAACTGCAAATGTTCAATCACAGGTTCATCATGATATGACAGCTCCAATGTCCCACTACTACATATATACAGGTCATAATTCATATTTAACAGGTAACCAGCTTAGCAGTGATTGCAGTGATGTTCCAATTATTAAAGCTCTTCAGAGAGGTGTGCGAGTAATAGAGCTGGATATCTGGCCAAATTCTGCAAGAGATAACATTAATGTTCTTCATGGAAGGTGCTGACCCAGCGCTGAGTTACTCTAAGTTTATTTTTATACTGTTGAATCATTTCAGACTCTACTAGAGAAAATATCACTGCTCTTCATGACAACTGCTTTCTTTTCATTTCCTTACCATCTCAATTTTTTTAGAACATTAACTTCTCCAGTGGAGCTAATCAGATGCTTAAAATCAATCAAAGAACATGCCTTCTCTGCATCTTCATATCCTCTTATCATAACTCTAGAAGACCACCTTACTCCTGATCTTCAGGCAAAAGTGGCCCAGGTAGATTTTATTGTGTATGCATTGATAAAATTTTAGTTTATGTTATATCTTAAACAGACAGGTATTATTAGATGGTAACAGAAACATTTGGAGAAATGCTATACTTCCCAGACTCAGATATTCTGAAAGAATTTCCTTCACCAGAATCTCTAAAGAAAAGAATTATTATTTCCACCAAACCACCAAAAGAGTACCTTGAATCAAAAAATTTGAAGGATGGTGATGTTCAGAAAGATTCAAATGATGAAGCATGGGGAAATGAGGTCCCAGATATGCAAGATGAGATTGAATCTGCTACTGAGGTATTTAACATTGTCTAGTAACATACCTTTTACTATATCCAATCCAATGTAGTCACTAATAAAGCAGTATTTGACATCGAAATATTAATTGACAGAATGAAACTTCTAATGATGATAAAGTTCAAGATGAGGACCCTGCAGTAGATGACGAGGATCTGCCTCCTCCACTTGAATATAAGCGTCTAATTACTATCAAGGCTGGCAAACCTAAGGGTCAAATGAGCGAAGCACTAAAAGTTGATCCTGATAAAGTAAGACGCCTAAGTCTGAGTGAACAGGAACTTGTCAAAGCAGCAGCAGCTCACAGAGAGGATCTAATTAGGTATGCTTTCTTAATAGTACCATCTTCTATCACTGTATATATATAGACAACAAGAAGAACAGTCATAGTTCCATACTTTCATACTTAATTTACTAAGCTTTGTTAATTGGATCTTTTCCATTTAATCAAGTTAATTGTTGGTTCAATATGTTTTTGTCTTGTGTACATAATGCTATCCTCACACTACCTATCTAAAGTAGGATACTTCTTTTGATGCATCTGAACAATGATTCTCCTTTAGAGATTCTTAGAGTAAATTTGACATAATATCAATGGGAACTAATCACAACTGATAGAAAATTGAAAGTGGAAAAATTCTTATTACATGGAATATATGACTTTTATAAACTCAACACTAATAAATTATAAAAAAACAAATAAGTAAATTGAGAATACAATTATCTCATTAATTGACTACCTAAATTGAGATTAATTGAAAATGGACAAAGTACCAATCAACTCAAATTATTATTAAAAATTTTAGTTGGAATTCAAAATTCAAATATTCTCCCAATATAACCTATTTTCCTTTTTTGGATCATTCTCCTCTGCTATCTAGCTCCATTGAGTAGGGAGATCAAGATATACGATGTTGCACATATGTACGATGTGGAGATCCCTTTGTGAATGGATCATGTGGTTGTTGCTCCATTTTTAAGTAACTCCAAGAGTATAGTGTTGAAGCTCGTCCTTAAGAATCTAAGCCTTATTGATCTCAGAAAGCCTTTTCTACTAAACTAGGTGGCTTTGGATGCTTTCATGAACTATAATGTTTAAGTATCCATAATGCATTCAATCTGAGGACTAGGCTTTATTGTGAATGGGAGTGTAGGAATCGGTGCCATAGGAGCATGACTTGTAGCTAAAACCAACAAACAAGGAGGACAATTTGAATGCCTCTTAGTGTAACAGAAATGCGTAGTACTGGAAATTGGGCTAATGTTTAAATTAACATAGAAATCAATAATATATGCATTAATAACAATTTGCCTCACAATTTGAAAAGGTATAAAGGAATAATCATGAAGATTTTGAAAAGGTACGAAGGTATAAAGAAATCAAGTCAATAGGATGTCAACTTTTGTCCCATACTTAACTTTGAATTTATTTTAACTAGTAGATTTGTTTATCAAATTGTTATAAACAAATTCAACAATGAGCAAAATAGAATTCCAAATGTTTATTTTTTACCTCCTAGATATCTAAGCAAATTTTCTATATTGTGTAGGATTGTTGTACGTGGTTAAAGGGAAGGGGTGAATGGACACTTTTGATTTTGTTCACTTTCATTTACAATTTGAGTTAGTGTAGCAGAAATAGAAAAAATAACTCAAATACACGAACACTAACCATTCTTTGTGGTTTGGAACCTTGTTTCTACATCATTGCTTATGATCCTTAAGATGGATCACTCTCGGAATCACCTCTACTTTTCTCCTCTTTGGAATCCTTTCGGAGGTGGAAAAATCTCCTACAAGTTTGTTTAGGTCATGGTTTAAAATTTTAAGCCGTGCCAGAATTTCGATTTATGATTGGAACGATACGGTTTTGGTATCGTATCATGCCATGCCAATATGATTTCGGTACTTTTTTAAATATAAAATATATTAATTAAAAATATTATTGTAATATTTGATTACTATAAATACTTACTAGTAGGTTAAACTAATATTTGGTATCGTATCATGCCGTGCCAATATGATTTCGGTACTTTTTTAAATATAAAAAATATTAATTAAAAATATTATTGTAATATTTGATTACTATAAATACTTACTAGTAGGTTAAACTAATATTTAAAAATTAGGATTGAGTAAAAATTAATTTAGGATTAATTAAAGTCTAAACATGATGATTAGGATTAGGTAGATTTAAATTAAATTTATTTTAATTAGTTTAAGGAGGAAATTTTTTTCTCATGTATTTAAGGAGTAAAGGAATAAAAAAAATTAATACAAAAAGAAAGGAAAAAAGGAATTTTTTTCCATGTGTTTAAGGAGCAAAGGAATAAAAAAAATATTAAAATACGGAGCAGAAGGAGAGAGAATTGAGAGGGAAAAGAATTAACCGTAAAAAAAATAAAAAAGAAATTAACAGTTAAAAAATAAAAAAAATCAGCGGTCTTGTGTGGCTGTGGGGCCTCTACATGGTCGTGTTGCCTCACACGATCGTGTCGATGTCGGTGTCGTGCCGACTAGTGGACAGAACGATAAATTCCGCCCATGCCGACCTGTATGATACGAGATTTTAAATTGGTTCAAGTTACAACAACACAAGCAAATACAAATACAAATGAATACAAAAGTACAAAGTAAAAGATTACACAATGAAACTTTTTTTATTATTGCTTTTTGATCGCTTAAATGAGCACTAGAATCTTATCTAGGTCCTTTCATAGCCCTTGTAGAAGCTCTCACAAAGTACTACTGGAGCACCTTCGAAAGGTTGTCTTAAAGCTCCTTTTATAAGGTTGTTGTTGGTCTGAATCTCCCCAACAATTGATTGATCCTTGGTCACTATTTGATTGATGTCTTGTTAGGTTACCATTGTAGCATAACTTTTTGCCAACGACTCAATTCCAGCTCACCTTGCAAGTCAAAAGTCGATTGACCCAGTTAACTACCCTTTACTAGTTGATTGGCCCGAACAAAAGCGTCTTGTTCATTTTGGCTATAAGAAGAAATATAGGTCAGTGAATAACTTTTTAATCTTAAAAGTCTTAAGGATTAAGGACGAGCTGAATATGCTCCAAGTTGGCATTATTGGTCTTACTGTAGATTAATTAGGATGCCATCAAAGTAGACTATGAGAAATTGGTTCATTGTCCTTAAAAATGGACTAGAGGCATTTAAAATTCCAAAGGGCATGACTAGCCACTCATATAGGCATTTATCACCAATGTTAATCCTAGTTTAGTGATACTCACTACTCAAGTCAATCTTAGGGAACCATTGAACTCTTATCATTAAGTCTAAACATGCTAACTCTTGGTATAAGAAACCTATACACAATAGTGATCTTGATGATGACACAACTATTGATGCATATTTTCGAAGAGTCATCCTTTCTAGAAGTCAATAGAGCACGGATTAGATGATATAAGGGCTTATACTTTCCATAATGAACTTTTTATAAGAATGCTTTGACTTACCTATTTAGTTCATTGCACTACAAGATTCATGTGATAGTGTGGGAGATGAAGTAATTATACAACAACAATTAAGCCTTTTCGCACTGAATCAGCTATATAAATCCTCCTATGTCATTGGGCTCTATTCCTACTAAATTATTATCTATATTTAAATAAATTTTATTCTATTTTATAGTTGCTAATCAAGTTTTCTTTGTTTTCCTTTTCCTCGTTTAATATATGTATTTGTCATAGTTTCATATCGCCTAATTAGAGCATTTATTGATTATCTAAGTATATGCTCGTACCATCTAAAATGTGTCTCTCTAAGTTTTCCCCTAATAGGTATAACTATAATTTTTTCTTTAATATTTTCATTTTTTATCCTGTTCATCCTTGTATGTTGTACATCCACTTTAATATCCTCATCTCTATGACTCTCATCTTTTACTTGTGTGTTCAAGTTATCGTCTAACATTCAGTTTTATATAACATAACAAGTGTAATTGTCATTTTGTAGAAACGATTCTAAAATACTTAAAACTCTCAATTACAGATAACTCGTCGTCTTCTTTCTTAACAATTGTCTTATTACGTCTAATATTACTAAACTTAAATTTCATATATTCTATCTTTACTTTACTAAGTCTAAAAGTTTCACTTTTAGTGTTTTCTATTAAAATTCGAGTTTAATATTTACTCATTTACGTGTCTCATCTATTAAAATAATATCATCATTAAACACCATGTACCATGATAACATATATTGGGTGTGTCCAATAAGTTCATCCATGATTAGTGTAAAAATATAGAGCTTTAGAATTGATCTTTAATATAACCTTATCTTTATAGAAAATATTTCGATTAATTTGTATGGAGTCTTCATTCTTGTCATTACATCCTTATACATATGTTTAATTATTTCAATATACGCTATGCTGACACCTTTCTTTTCTAGAATTCTATATAGTATGTTAGATCTTGCCTGTTGGTGCGAGTTTATTGGTAACTTTCCAGGAGATATCCTAAAACTCATTTTGAATCATTATAATTTTGGAGAGTTAGTGGTTTGGTGAGGTACTAGAGCCAACCATGAAAGCTAGGCCACTAAGGCTGCTATTACCCCTAATTCCTTACCTCTTATTTCAAATTGGGATTGTGTGAGAAGGTGAAGAGTTTGCTTTGAAGATTGGGCTTACCTTATTGTTAGTTTAGGTTTTGGCTCATGTTCATTAGGGTTGGTCAAGGGTACAACTTAATATTCTTTTATTGTGATTAAAGAAATGAGTGTTTTTACTTCTAAAATGAGTAATAAAGAAATCATAAATCCAAGCCAGCTAAGGATAATATGAGCAATGCATATGGGTAGAATATCACACTATCATTTTTTTTATTGCTATATAGGCCCATCTCAAGAGTGAACAAACATTGTTGTGTAATAGGGTTTAACAATGCCATTTTGTGGGGACTTGGGTAAACTCCGGATGTGTCATGAATCCCATAAAAGGATTATGTGGAGAAACTACATTCGTGCATCTTTTGTGATGACATTGTTATAAGACTTGTTTCTACATTTCACAAAGTATGAAAGATACAAGTGTTTAAATACATCATCATGAGGGATTTTTGATGCTATAGGACCCTTATGACAACATTGTTGAGATGCAATTAAAATCCCATATTGGAAATACATGGAAAAGATCTTAAATTTATATAATGGAAGCTATCTTCATTGATAAGAGGCCTTTTGGGTGAAGTCCAAAAATAGAACCATGAGGGCTTAGGCCCAAAGTGGACAGTATCGTACTATGAGGCCTTTTGGGTAAAGTCCAAAATAAAACCATAAGGGCTTAGGTACAAAGTGGATAATATCATACTACGAGGCCTTTTGGGCAAAGCGCAAAAATAAAACCACGCGGACTTTAGACCTAAAGTGGACAATATTATACCATTGTGGAAATATGTTGATTCCACAGTTAGGTTTCTAAGATCTTCTAGGAGTTCAAGCTGATTGATTTTCTTGATTGCGGTGGCACCCTATAAAAAGTGTGTTACTAATCCAGAGGTTCGATGGTAAAAAGTGGGAGGTCTTAGTAATGGTGTAATCTCTATATTTTTATAGCAGACCTCTAATTGAGGTCAAGGCATATAGCTTGACCTATCGTTGGATCTTCGTTGATGAGATGGATAAGGGCTTACTAGACTTTAGTCTAGGATTGCAACACTTGAGTAAGTACCCAAACTTACTTTGATATTCTATTACACTTAGAAACAACTTGTTAAACTGTGTAAGGTTTAATCCACATGATATATTGTTCCTTCTTAAGGTTAATTCACATGGCATATTGTTTCTGCTTAAGAAAGCATTCTATCAACTTTTGTTCCATCAATTTTGCTAATACCTTTTCACTAGACTGGCAAGTTTGATATTGCAAATTGCTTTTGTTTAGTTTAGCTCATGTTATACCTTATGCTTTTGTTCAATTTGGCTCATGTTATACCGGCCAAATTAGTCTTCTATTTCAACATCCCAATCGAGAAATGCATCAGGGCCTAGCAAATCATAGAAGTTAGGGGCCTCAACTTTAACCAATCAAGTAAGGGTAAACTAGCTGGGGTATGCGTAAAAAAAAAGAGATCTACAATAGAATAATGATCATGATGCATTATACTATGATACTTTGTGAATTTCACTATCAATATATTTTTTGAATTGTTCTAAGTCATCGACTTTAGATTGAAAAAAAAAATGATAAATCCCAGTTAACCCCATTGACTATCTCTGGGGGTGACCGGTCCGTCCCTACAGAAGTTTCCCACCGGCCACCAGGGTAAATCGGGAAGTGTACGCAGGGGCTAGCCCAGACGCCCAGCATCCTTGGATTGCGTTCCCCATTTGGAGGAAAATTCCTGCAAATACGCCGTAGCTGGGGATCGAACCGCAGGTGCCTGGGTGACAACCTAGATGTCCTACCGCCGCACCATTGCCCCGGGGACATCGACTCTAGATTGAAGGTACCTAAGCTCGTTGTCTGATGACTTACACCTATATTTCTACTCTCTAATTATGAGCTTTCTCATTATAGCCAATGCAGAGGATTGAAAGTAATGATGAGCATAAAACTAAATAACATACTAATTTAATAAAACAAGTAGAAAACTAAGTAGAAAGGTGAATTTCTTTGAACGGGCAGAAATTGATGATACATGAAGAAATAGTTGTTAGGTTGTAAGGGTGCAAACATAGTCCCACATCTAAAGTACATGGAAAAGATCATGGGGTTAAAAAGGATGGAAAGTATCTCCATTGGCATGAGACCTTTTGGGGAGAGCCCAAGAACAAAACCATGAGGGCTTAGGCCCAAAATGGACAATATCATGCTATTGTGGGGATACAGACATCCTTGAGGACCCTACACATCACTCTCTCTTTAGAAACTCATAGAGGAGCAGGGTATGGTTGGTAGTGAGATTGAGCAGGTTATTCAAGGAGCCAGTGTTCCAGACGTCACTCTTGGACCTCAATTGTGTGAACTCCTCTAGACTATTGTCGAGCTCTCTGAGCCTCCTCTATATTGATGTATTTCTCGGCTCGGGCGAGAAGCTCATCGTAATCCCTTGAGGGTTTCTTTGATAAGCAGCGGAAGAAGTCTCCTTCTTGTACTCCTTGAGCAAAAGCGCCTGTTAGAATCTTAGACACGACCAAGGGTATCTCTAGCACGATCATAGTGAATCGTTGTGTGTATTTGTTCAGGGATTCCTATAATTTTTGCTTGAAATTAAAGAAGCTAAGAGGGATAGACAAATACCTCTTAGAACTGGAGAAGCGATGCAAAAATAACGTTGTAAAATTATCAAAGGACTATATTGACTTGGGCCTTAGCGTGTTGAGCCATTGTTGAGTGGGCCCGATCAATGTGGTGAGGAAGACTCGACATTTAATCGCATTTAAATATTGGTGCAGCAAGGCTATATTTTCAAAACAACACAGGTGATCCTCTGAGTCGGTAGTGTCATAATATTCATTGATATGGGATAGTCGGAAGTGCCTAGACAACTATTCTTTCAGAATATTTTCAGAGAATGATATTTGTCGCACGACTACCCTTCTAGCAGGTAGTGACTTGGTCGACTCATGATTGGTCGTTTATCCGGACGATAGGTCAAAGTGGCTCCTTTCAAGTCGTGCAATGTGGGTTTGACTACAAGCATTTTTCGATCAGAGCCCCCTCCGCTTCTTCCTCAACAGGGGGAGCATGACCTTGTCGTAAGACTTCTTCAACTACCATGGTGACCATGCGTGAGAGTTGTTCCCACGAAATCAAGCTTCTAGTTGTCTCGATGATTGCCAATAGAGATGATTGATGTTATCAACTGATTACTCTAATTGATGCTCCACAATAGTTCTCCTTGTATTAACCATCATAGCCTTTTGTATCAATTTTTCATAGACGTGGTGTCCTTCATCTGCTCAGGGCCCTCTTCTCCTTTTTCCTTGGAGCTATGACAACGTCCATTCTCCTATTGGTCCGCTCCTAGGGTGGGTCTTACAAGTCAAAGAGCATCAGCTGGGGGTCGGTGTGACCCCTCTGACGGTCAAGTTAATGCTAAGCCGAGATGTGAAGCTCATATGCTTGTGAGAGAGAGTGAAAGAGCTCGAATGAGAAGAATAATAATCTTCACATGAAAGAAGAAAATCGTACCTTCATTTACCTTCGTGGATTCTTATATAGCTGCGGAGGTGGAAGATCCACGTAGACTGCCACGCAAACTCTAGGCAAACTATTTAGACAACGGCACAAGCGAAGCGCTGTCCACCGACCAGCCACACACTGACACGCACAAGGTGACACATTAAGGGCGACAGCTGTTGGGTCATACCTCTGAAACTGTCAAGCCATTATCCAAGTGTCACCCTCAGAATGGACAACCTCACTAGGATCGACCTAGCTTCAGGGGATGCCATGTCAGAGGTTGAGATAAAAAAAAACTTGCTTGGCAAGGATTCTTGTAGTCCGGAAACCATTGTGGCAGCGTAGGTAGAAGAAATCGGAGCTTCATGGGACTCGTAGATACGGAGGATGTCAATTCCAACATACAAGACCAAGATGGGGCGACGATACGACCAGAAATAACTGATGAAAAAAATTGTGAGATTTTGTTGGCTAGCATGAAAGGTATAAAGTGCCACCTCCACTTGTTGGCTGTGTTTTGGAATCATCAAATGGGTTTGGGTGGCACAGACTGACATTTGAATTAAGAAAACAAGTTTGAACAAATTTAGTTCTCCAAAACTTGTAATATGCATCAGTTATAACCAACTATCTTCTTCTCACTATTTCTCATGCACAATAACAACGTGATGACGATTCAGCAACAAGATAAAAACATCGATATCAGCTACCACTACACAAGCACATGAAGCCCTAGATCTAGCACGAGTTAGTCTGGTAGGCCGATCTCAATAGAGGGGAAAGAGCTTGCAGTTGTTTCAGAAAAACTACAAGGCCTAACATTGGCGTCGTCGCTGTCGGCAAGTTCATTCTGCTTGTAGACAGTAAAGCTGGCGAATGTTCCCGGACGCTGCAAAAGGATTCGGTCAAGTTAGGGAACTTTGTTTAAAATCACTTGCATTGTCAAAAGTAAAATTCACAGGAAGTGTGGCAGTATTGAATGCCTCACTGCATGATGCTGAAATACAAGTTGTATGATGCCCACGGTAGAGAAAGACCAAAATTTCATGACTAAGCCCTGTGATAAAGTCTAAAGGTGCGTTGTCATAGTTCTCACCCGCACTCTCCCTCTCCTTTATTCTTCCTTCCATTGCTTGTCACGACCCTCTTAGTTATGTACCTCACCCAACTAACTTCTATTAGCCTAACTCAAAGTTAATAAGTCAATAGTCACTCCCTCAACTAAGTTTATATATTAGCTCACAGGTTATCATATGAGATTAATCTGAGGTGTCATAGTTGCTCGCTTTTTGCTCATCAATGTTTTAAGAACCAGACTGCTATTGATTCAATGAGCCAGATTTGGACATGATGTGGTTCAAGATACGGAACCAGATTGGCAAAGAACCAGTAAGACCAGGTGCAACTGGGCTCAACATGGATTGGTGTAAGTTAAATAGATTAGGTGAACACAAGTAAACTGATGCCTAGATGGGTTCTAAGACAGGTTTTGGTTTATATTTTAAAAACATTGTCAAGATGAATAAAGTTAATACACTAAACCATAGTTTTGCAGTTGCTGAAAGGATATTTTGATGATACTTGTGCATGGAGTTTTATCAGGCTGGATAGAGTGGGAAGTTAGAAAGTACCATATAACCAGTCTTTAAAATGTGCATGAAGGGCAGATGCTAGTTCTCGCTTCCGGGTTTCATCAACTGGCGCATCTCTGATGGCTTGTTGAACATCAAGTAAGTTCGTATGCTGGAGAAACCATACAACCAAGGATTGAGAATAGGAAAAAGTAGTATAAGTGAAACATAGCCATTGTACAAATGAGCATAAGAGAAGTTACCTTCTTCTTCTGGGATGCTCTGTAGGTTTCAGGCAAGGGAAATGGGTTGTACTTTGTACATTCTGGTGATTCAGCTCCAAACCAGT
>JBBMKF010448881.1:0-12682 GCA_037834155.1 Curcuma caesia | reverse complement strand
AACCTACGATCCCTTATATCATTTTCGGATAGGTAATCACTATAAATTCTCCTTTTGAAAAATTTTTGAAGAAGGAGAAAATCTTACAAATGAAGAGGATGAAACAACACACTATTATTCCTCAATTAAAATAAAATGCACTATTAAAATATTACCGACAGCTTATATAATATTCACTCTCAAAAACAAAGATAATCTTTAACAACAACCAAACAAAGGTATAAATAGTCTCAAAACCCTAACGATGCAAAAGAAGAAAATAACCTTAATAAAAGGATAAAAATAATTCAAAGCCTCCAAAAAGGCTTTAAATAATATTTTTGGAGCCAAGACTATATTGTTATGGGTTATACTCGGTAATAAATACAGATCTCTGAACGAGCTTCAATTTTATATATTATAAATCCCGTGATTACATCCGAGTCAAAAATTATGATCTTTCAAAGTTTACAGATTCTCCTATAGAGGATTTCAAGCACAGATTGAACGAGATCAAATATTTATCAGTCAATCAAAAATGATTGTTCGATCGACTGATAAAATCTTATAAAAGAAACCTCAAAGGCATAGGCTCATCATCTAATTTTTTGAAAATTGAAACAATCTCTTCGATCTACTCATTTGTGCTCCATTTCTCTCTGAGAATCATCGTCGAACTCCAAATCTCTAAGATATCGGTAACATTTATTATAATTTTGTATTGTATTTCATTTCTAAGAGGTATAGTAAAGTATTACTAACCTCTCCGCCTATAAAACATTTTTCATTTTTAAAAAATTTTCAAAAGTGCAAACGATATTCAACCCATCTTCTCTATCGCTATTTCCGATCCTTCAATATAATATATCCAAATTTGATCGATCATTGTGATGCAGTATATTAAGGTTGGTAGAGAAGTCGATCGTGCTCTCATTGCAATTGAAGTTTTCAATAATTAATACAGTCAGCACTTCTTATGGCATCATCTCTCATATACGACCTACAAATAAACAGGAAGACGAATCAATTTGTTTAACACAAAATTTTAACCAAATGAAATTAAATTAATGGAAATTAATTTATCTAAATTTACTAAACTCTTCTAATAACCCACAATTCATCATATTTCAGGTAACTATAACATCATTGAACTAAAACTTTTAAACTGTGAAATATAATCCCAACTACAAAAGAATTTCATGGTCTTACAATGGTTAAAATAAGAACATGAGATCATATATAATTACATAGTGGTTTTTTTTAAATGAGTAAATAAATTTTATATATTTAAAACTTACGAAATCCTGATGCACTCTTTGATGAATGCCCACCTTTTGGATGCTCCTTTAGCAAAATGCTGAAGAATTAGTTGGCAAGATTATGACACAGTTATCAGGGAAACATTAATTTCCATATGTCAAGAACCTCCAGAACACCTATACATGATCATGACAAGTTCACATGGCAATGCAGAGGGCTGGCAAGAAAGCAATGCTTGGGATACCAAAAAAAACATAAATAAATGATTATTTCAACTTCAAAACTAATTTTGATCAATTGCCGACTTCCAGCAGCTTGAGCTTCTTCCTAGAAAATGGCTCTTGTGTAAGAACCACAAACACATAGTTTCTATGCTTGGAAATACATCTAAATCAATTGATGTTTACAGACATGTGTGGAGCATTTATTCTTACAAGTAACCAAGATAAGAACTAAATCACTCTACATATTGCATCAGTTTGCAATCAAAGTTTTGTCAAGCAGCACTTAACTCAAAATACAAATCCAGGTTGCAGCCTTTGTTCACTCTACAAGTCTAGATTCTCTCAGGTACCAGATGCATATTTTGGGAATGCAACCAAAAGCATAGAAATTGACAAAATATGGACTTAATTACAGAAGAAAGGAAGTATGTCACATCATATCCTAGTTTATTGAAATGAATGATCTCTTCAGTCATTTATGTTCTTACTTTATAGATTACCTAAAATTGTGGAGTACTTAATGACCTTTTGGTCTGATTGAACTGTCTTAACGCCACTGAATGGAAAACAGTGAAGTATCTGAATTACCTCCATCTGTCAATTTTTACTGAGCAGCAATAATGACATATGGAGTATCATAACAATGCCTAATTCAGATCAGGCTTAAGTTGTCTAAGTAATCTACAAAAACAAACAAACAAACATTTCAGAAACCCTCGTACTTTTTGGCAATCTGTTTGTGAGTTGGTCCAGAACAACTCCAATTCACTATGCAAGTACTGCAGACGGTGAAGCATTGACAATAACATGCCTTGGAAATTAAAAAGAACCATAATTTGACCCGGATCGGAACTTATTGCTTGAGTGGTCCATGGCTTGCTTTCTCCTTCTCAGTTATATCAGCACCATTGAATTGCTGTGGTCCTGTCCTCCATTAAATGATACATATGGACCACCAACAAAACAAAATCAAGCTAAGCATGCAGCTGGAATAAGTCATTAAATATGCAAAGTAGGAGGAAAGGTCTAGAGTTACACATAATAGTGTCCTATTAATTTAGGCTTCATCGTATCGATAACATCACTCATTTGAAATGGAATGGGACCATCATCACATGATCAGAATTTCAATTTGTTTCACTGGTCAATTCTCATTATATTCGACCAATGCCGTGCACGAAAGGTAAACCAAGATTATATCTCAATGAGACCAGTACCGCGCGTGAGCGGTAACACCAAGATTCATCTCAATGAGAGTGTGTCAAGTACATGTTATTGAATAATTAGCTCGTGCATAAGCGCTAACTTTCTTACAAATAGTTGATAATTATACTAGAGGCATAGCAATGATAACTAAGCAACAAACAAATCCTAAGATTAAAGGACAAAAGGAACCTTAGGTCGGTTATATTATATATTTTTCAGTTTGGATAAATTCATACGACCATTAGGTAGTAGCAGTTGAGGTAGCTAATAAGAATAAAATTCTGTCAAATTTATTGAGAAATTAAGAAGATTTATGATAATCAAATTTGAAGAATTCAAATAGTGAATGTTTCAAGTAACAATTGATTTGATAATTATGTTAGGAGACATAGCAATTATAACTAAGCAAAAAACACAATCCTAAAATGAGGGGATAAAAGGGAACTTAGGCCAGTTATATTGTATATTTTTTTTGTTTGGATAAGTTCATACGACCATTAGGTAGTAGCACTTAAGATAGCTAACAAGAATATAATTCTGCCAAATCTATTGAGAAATTAAGAAGATTTATGACACCAGAAAATTTGAGGAATATAATATGTAAAATGCATATTCAAATAATGAGGAGAAGCAAGAAGAGAAAATCTAAGGCAATAACACCGAGACAATTCAAATTTTTCAATAGAATATGAATCGAGGACATGAATCTCAAGCCGACTGAAAACAAGTAGAAGGATTTGCTTTTTTTTTGGACATTTACAGTAGGTTCTCCAAAAGCTCCCTGCAAATCCACATTACTAATTCCACGGTTCATTCCACATTGTTTTAGAGCAGTTAAAACCACATTCTTACATGTACTTGTTGGTGATAAATATTAAGAAATCCAATGTTTAGGCAAAGACAAACCAAAATCATGCAGATCCAACTTATAAAGTTGTCCTAAAAAATAATCAAATAAAATCTCTTTGGTCAAGAGAACAGTTAAGGATCCCAAATTGACACCGTCAAAATCTTTCTGTTGGCTAACTTGCATCATGATTTCAATTTTCTTGCCAACATTTAGTGTATGGTTTCATTCACTGCCATATATCACATCCTCATCAATTTTTAGTTCTTCATGAAGCCAAATTTTATTTCCGAGTACACTTAATTACTTTCAGCTGAACAAAATAACTAAATTTACTTGTATCAACAGTGATCACTTACATTAGCTTTAAAAAAATAAATGACAATGTCTAAGTATAAGCAAAATTTTGCCAGTAAATGGACTCTATCATACCCACAGAAATTGTCTGAGAATCTAACACATGAGTTGTATGGAAATGAAGATGATAACACTAATAAATAATGTTAAAAGAAAATAAACAAAATAACTCTGAATATATGTCATTTGAACCATGTGACTCTGTTAACTTATCAGTTTATAGTTGAATTATACATTCGTGTCAGAAGTCAGAACCTATGGTAGGAAAAGCATGCAACAAAAGTAAACGGCTACCAGCACAACTAAACAAAAAAAATGAAAAAATGTTGAATAATACACAAAGATTACAGATGTCTAAACCATGTTTATATGCCCACTGATTTGTAGAAAAGGTCCATATACACAACCTGAAACCCAGTTGCAAGAACCAGTGTGACGTATTCCATTATCGTATGGGAAGTAGGGCACCATCTTGTTCTCTCATTCACTGTATTGAAACAGATATAGAAAACTCTGATAATATGAAATAAATAACTTGAGAATCAAGATAAATCTAAAGAAGTAGCATAATTATGTTAACACCTCTTGCATAATAGGATGCACAAGTAATTAGAAAGATAAAAAAAACCTCTCATCTCACGAAAACAGAACAAGTAATGATGAGTGCCAGTAATTCTAGCTATGCTGTTAGGTGAAAACTTATCAACCCACAACTAAAGATTCAATCTAAGGAACAAATTATACACCATCAGTTATCAAGCACACTTTGTGAGTTAACTAAGAGCATAAAAGGATCAATTACGGTTCCTCTGTGATTCTTAAGCAGACGTTGTACGAATTTGCTTAAAAATTAAAGAAAAATAATTTGAAGAGCTGAAATAGATCAAATTCGAAGACCCAGAATTATTAATCAATATAGCACAAGTTAAACCTTTAGGATTTGATCTCATCATGAGTACCCAGATTACCAATGTGAATGTGAATGTAAAGTCAGCACTACAAGAGACTCCATGCCAACCTACTGCACCTTCGATGTTAATGAAAATCAATATATTTTAAAATTATTGGACAATATATGGATACTCTTATATATTGTAGAACTGATACCTTTTGGAATCACGTAATTTATTATCATAGACAATTAAGAAATTTCTTGAAAAACATTTTAAAGTTATTATTATAACAATTAATATATAGTTTCAATTTTAAATTTTTAGTAGCAATTGAATATAATTTTATCAACTTATGTAATAATCATTATTTTTAAAAAATATATCTATAATATCCTTATATTTGGTTAATTTATAAACTGGGGTTGTCGACTTTTTTTAATCAATCGTGCTAATTGATCCATTCACTAGAGAGCAATTTAAACCTTCATTATTAAGGTGTGCATTGAAGGGAAGGGATGAAATATTTAGTTCTTTAATTAGGTTATGTTAATTTTTTTGCATGTTATTACCAACCTGGCGGTGAGATAAAAAATTAATGAAAATTTTGTTTCAAACTCCCCGGCCCTACCAAGGTTTACCTATTTCCAAAATGCCTCTATAGAGTTTTGAGAATGTCAAAAATACTCCTAGAGTTAAAAGTCAAAATGAAAGAGGACCAAATGTTTGTCATCTCATCATTTTGTTGTCACTTAATGGTGTTAGTAGTTGAAAAAGCAAGTGATCCTTGGTGGGTGAAATAAAATTTTCTAAAAATTAATATGGCACTCAACCACCAGAGCAAATAAGTCAATTAAGTCAAATGGTGCGAGGGAGTCAATCACCAATGTTCAATTTATAGGCTGATAAACTAGAAGCTTATTCCTGGAGGGAAACATAGGTAAATGTATAAAAAATATCCAATTTGGTTCATTTGAGCTACTTAAACACTAGTTGCTAATTGTATGCATGTTAGATATCTCATATACTCTACATTGTTAATCATTGATATTTATGTGTTTTGCATTGTAAGATTAGCATACATCTTTTTTATGTGGAAGTATAAATTGAATCTATTGATTAGTATGCATTATTGTATATATGTTGACCAATTTTATCCATATACATATTTTTTCATTTAATACTGACTATATATGCCGCATGTGTGCTACATAATGGATCAATCATATGCCACTCACATATGCTTTTTGAAATGTTGTTTTTGTGATTTTGAGTTTTTCATCCACAATTTGATATTCGGGTTGATGTTCCTATATTCAAATATTTATCCTACATTAGTTAAGTTTCAATTGTTAAAAGTAAGATAAAGCGTCGTCTTGAATCTCAATAACAATTGAACTGTTTGAGGATTTCAGCTGATCTTTGATTATAGTTTGGATCTATGATATATATATGGCATGATGAAATGTTGACAAAAATTAGAATACCTGGCTGCTGATCTTGGATTTTCTTTAGTCTTTGTGAGTTATGATTTAGTTTTGCTTTTATCTTTTTCTGCAGTTTTGAATCCCAACATTTTCCACTGTAGTCACAGGCTAAAATATAGTGTTGTGTTAATCAATACTACTAAAACATATAATCAAGCACACAAGAGACACCTTCCAGCATTATCAACTCATTGAGGATAACAGAAAGCAAATTTGAGACGCAAGTTGAACCGCTTAATTGAGATATGAGTATAGAGGTGAAAATTTATATCATGTCATAACAAATTGTGTCATTTGGTCATAAAAACTGATATGTGATAACATAAAAATAATTATATATTTTTAACAAATAATTTTGAAGGTATAAGATTAACTGGACTCTCTGAATAATTAAATTATATGATATAAAAAATATTAACATTTTTAAAATTAATTATTTCATAAGCAAGAGGCTCTTTAGAAACATGAACAAGAGGATTTTTCTTGGTTGGACCTAAACAGACATGCGCAGGAGGCTCATTTAGGAACAACTTCATTAAACCTGAAGAGACCAGACTTTTCCGTTTAGATCTTCCTTCCCTGTTGAAACACTGCCCCACTCAAACAAATAGGTTTCTTCCAACTCCTCTAGGTAAGCCTCATCTCCTTCTCCTCATCGTGGTTCCTCCCTTCTAATAAATTTCATGGGCACCATGTGCCAACACATAAATACAACAGCATCTCATTCTAGAAACTTTAGACAACTCAATAGAAAACAAGATTATAAAACTTAATGGTGATCTTTACTGCGAATTTGAATGTATAGCCATTAAAAATTTTATAGTGCTTTTACCTACCCTATTTTGATGTCATCTACGTGTGCACTTTCCGAGTTGGCAAATCCTATGTGAATGTGATGTCATCTTTTAAGCATCAATTAGATAAAATTTTAATGGATGCTAGATTTTAATACACTTTGAAAATATATATTAAATTTTAAAAACAAGCATATCAAGATGCATTTGAGAAAACCTATAAAAGTTATGCTAGATTTATATATTCCCTTTGAATTAGTAACAAGGTTTAATGATAATGACTCAATTTTAGAAAATAAAATAGAAACAAGAAACAATTCATCTATCAGTTGAAAGCACAAAGTGGGTGGGAATAAGATACCCAACCAATTTTGATGGACATGAGTAATCCCAATTTTTTTAGCAATAGTCAACTCGTATTTATTGTTGTTATCATTCTAAACAAAGGGACTACTAAAACTACTTGATGTGGTAGAGACAATAGAGGCCACGTGGTAGGCTCAAGACTCAGTCAACATAGACCCCGATCAATTCAACTCAAGATGGAGCTCTGGTCAAGTTAGTCTAGCTTATGACAAGCTCAAGTCACGTGGGACCAACTGTTTCGAGTTCAACTCAAGTCAACTAGGCCCAGGACTTAGTCAACGCACTCAAGTCGAGTCAGCCAACTCATGGCCGAACTCAAGTCAAGTCAGCCGACTCATGACCGAGCTTGACTCGAGCCAGCCTGAGTCACGTCTAAGCGTCTGAGTCAAGTCTGTTGCGTTCTATTGCGAAATTAAACATAAAAACACAGTGGAAAAATAACTCACCAGAGATCTATGCGAATTTTAATTAGTCATTTGTATAAAAAGTTACCTCTAGATACACAGAACCTTTGAGAACATGGAGAGTCAAGCCGATTTGAGCGCGATCAGTATGCTCACACCTCTAAGGTATCCACACGAGCACAGCCACCGCCCGTTTCACAGCACAATTAGAATCTTTTATAACTCACGTCGTAGTGTTAGCTACTATATAAAGAGAAAATTGAACCCTAACTTTTAGGGTTGACACGATCGTGTTCAAAAACTACTATCTCATCTAATAAAATATTTTCCTTTTATTTTATTTTCCTACATATCCAATATGCAAACGAGCGTGGATATAAAACCGTGGTCTTTATTTGATTTAGGCTTATTTGAAAACTCAAACTCATATTAAATTAACCCATTAATCCAATATGTTTAAGATCCAATTAGATTAACCCATTAATCCAATTTCAGACTTAAACTTAGGTCCAATTTATTTTAGTCATACTAAAATAAAACCAAACTTCAAATTTTCAATGTGGAACTTTGATTGTAATCCCAACAATCCTCCTCTCAAACGAAGGACCACTAAATTCCAAAATTGATGCGCTCTTTGTGTGTGACCTAATAGATTCTCGTAACGTTGACAGTGACTCTAAAATCTCATTTTAAAGACCCAAGCAATGAGTGCATCAAGCAATGCATCATAGCTAACAAAATGACAAAAAAATCGTAGATTCAACATAACATGTATGTGATTATTTTATTGTATAACTTAGTTCTTTTGTTTATGACATTTAGATTGATTTACGAGGTATAGATAGTGTCATCCTCTCATCAATATATGTATTTCTTGATCTCTAAGTAGACTTACTTAACCAAATAAATTTAATATCTCATATTGACTTACTTGAGCATGACCATGTATTTTAGTAGTTCTACTTAATCAAGGGGCCCACAGACACTACTTCTGTTATATGAAAGAGATAAAGTTCATATATATTACTCACATCCCCTCTGCATAACTTATTGCATACCTAGTGAATGATTTTATAATCGACCTTGTTATAGATGACATTTGTCAATATTAAAAAATACAACTCATTATGTAGAGAATCATAGTGACTTCAGATCAAATGACTGTTTATACTAATAGTCATTATGAGAATGTTTATAACACTCATATAATAATTCATGAAATATTCTCATGGAGGGTTAATCCAGTACATATTCTCTAATATATACTCATGTGTTAACTTGATATCTCATTTTCATAACTTGTGAGATTAAGTCATCAGTTAACCTCTTAATGCATTAATATTGCCCTTGTCTATTAATACTTGACTAAGGATAATTAAAAGTAGTATTCTCTATAGTCTCTCACAATCAATTCAAAAAATTGATATGCTATGAAACCGAATCTACCACTTTAGGGCATTATTATATTTATTCAAATTTACACATATGTTTAAAATAAATATAATAAACATAAAATATTATCTTTATTAAAATACGATACGAAAGTCTCAAATCAATTATCTCATGATTTGTTCTTAGGGCTGACACTAACAAAGTCCCCTCAACCAAACTCAAGATCAAGCTCAGATCAAATCATCCTGCGCTCAAATGCGACACGATGGTTATAATGACACGAGTTAGAAGGATGCACCCTTTGGTGAAGAGGTACATCCTTTGAGAATTCTGACCACTTTTCGCTCCCTATATAAGGTAACAATGACAACACCGAGAGGTATGTGAAATATTATTGTTTTCATTTCTTTGCTATTTTCTCCCGCAAAGGAGATCTCCTTCAGAATTTGACTTAAGCATTGGAGGGATCTCACCGAGGTCCACTTTAGCCTCCCTTCTAACCATTTCGATCCTTTCAATTCCCTTTGCCAAGTCATCCTCATCATAGACCTTCACTGGAGTCCTTGCACTGTTGATCTGAGAAGAGCCGACCCGACTACTACTGACTCGAGGATTACTACCAACTCAAGAAGAGCCGACTCATGAGGAGCCGCCTTGACGCGCTTCCGACCAGCTAAAAGAACTCAGCTGCGGATATATCGAGGAGTTAGCCCATCCCCCATCATCACTGAACACAAAAGTTCACATTACAATATATTATCTATTCCAGTCAAGTTCTAATTAGCAAAACCTTAATCGTTCGTGCTTGATTCTAAAAGCAGCAATTATCTTCAGTAACTGAACTTTAATGATTAAAAAATAACCCCAATAGAAAGAGGAAAAAAGAACTGGATCAAATATAGAAGACCTCGATCCTCTAATTTATGCATCTAAAAATTGATTCTACTTAATAGAGTCAAACGCAAGATTTAATTTAACACCACGAGAAAAGGGGGCATATGCGCATTACTCACGACGAGATCGATCCCGGGGTGATCGGAGCTCCAGAAGACGTCATGATCGACGACGACGACGAAATTACCCGACATTGTGTTGCCTTCGCAGAGGACAAACTCGTAGACGCACTCCACGTCCTCGACACTGGCGGAGAGAGCGGAGCCGCCGCTGCGAGAACAGAGTAGAAGAAGGCGTAAAATCACGAAGACCTATCCGAGACGAATCGATTTCCACGGATCCCCAAACTCCATTTTTTTCATCTGTCGCGAGAATTCGCTCAGCTCAGCCGTGGAGCGGTTCTTCCGATTTCTATTTTTGTTTCTTTTTTGGTTCATATAGCAATCGGTCGGGGCTCCCGAAAAGGGTTAAAAATTTGTTTATTCTTTTTTTAAAAGTATTTCAAATTATAACCTCTTCAACATCCACATGAAAATTATTAAATTTTAATAATGACAATAAATGAGAAGAATAGTAAGTTCATCCAAAACTATAAAATCAACAACAAATCGAGTTGTTGCAACGTCTATCTGATCATATCGAATGAATGAACAGTGGCCTTGTGCCAATTGTTAGCTGAACAAATTGAAAAATATCTAATATATGAATTAAATCGAACTAAATAGTATAATATTGATAGGACGTTAATGTCAAAACACAGGTTATTTGGTGACAGGCTAAAGTCTTATTGGGCTTTCTTGATGAACTTGATGAGCATGAATATTTGCATATAGTGTTGGAACATGTGAACGAAAAAAGGAGATGAAAGGAAGAGTAATGAGATTTTAATTTCAGGGAGTTTTATAGTTATATGATTGATTTATAATGTATTATAAGGGTTGATGTTGTGAAAATATATACGAGGAGCGGCTCTCTTATAGGTGGGTTCATAGGGGTGCAAATCTAAGATCTGAATTGTACTAAATCAAGTTGATTTGTGCACGAGCACGATCTACGCATGTCAAATGTTAGACCGATTAGGATAAAATTTACCCAAGTGAATGAACTAATATTTTATCATCTGAATTATTCTTTTGCTTGTTACTCAAATGTCATTATTCGGTAATTTGTTGCAATGGAAGTATAAAAAAAGATGGATCCGTCACCTCAATGACCCCATAAAGTCGATTCCACGGGAATATAGAGGGAGGTAAATTCAGGTACACAAAAGGCGCATGGTAGGATGAATGACAGATCGTGAATTCTGCAAGATTCAACCTCTGACTATTACACTAGAAATGTTATGTGTTCCTTGAGGGTGATCGGCTCGACCCCACAGAAGTTTCCCATCGGCCACCAGGGTAAATCGGGAAGTGCACGCAGCTACCAGCCCAGACGTCCAACATCCTTTGATTGCGCTCCCCATTTGAAGAAAAATTCCTACAAATACACCGTAGTTGGGGATCGAACCGAGGGTGCCTGAGTGACAACCTGAATATCCTACCGCGGTACCATGCCCCAGGGACAGCAATGGAGGTATAAAGCTCTTACATAAAGAGGTCATGACCTTTGGATAGAAGAGAGCAGAGGAAATATATCTACTTCGTTCCCCTATTCTTTTTCTCTGTCGTGCATTTTCGCTTGATAAAATCATCATGATAGCATTCGAGCACAAGTTGAGTTGTTGCGACCGACTCATGCTTTGTGGTGATTGTGGTTAATCGTTGTATCTTAGAAAAATAAACGTCCTTTGTAACCTCAAAATACAGTTGGAGGGGTGAATCTATTTTAAGAAAATTACATTTAACACATGCATTGACTTCTCTGTTTCTGAACACTGAAAAACTCACCCAGACTCAGGATTAATTCATGAATACTCTACATTACTTTCTTGATTGGGTATAGCAACCCATTCGGATTCTAGCAAGATTAGGCAGTTGGGCACTCGATGTCCTGACTCAACAACATGCTTGGTGGTTCAGCATCCTGACTCTGTGCTCGATTGACTTGGCCTTGGTAGTTGGGTAGCATCCCTATTCGGACTCGACTTCTCATTTGGACTCGTGAAGTAGACACTCGAGAGTACTCGTCGCATATGTTTCCACTCAGGCTCTAAAAGCACTTGACAAACAGTCAGCGATATCTCATTCATGTTTGGACAACCCGATAACTCATACCTGCTAGTAGTTTGAGATTATCAACTCATATCGCTAGTAGTTTGAGATTATCAACTCATATCATCTGACAAATAAGTTTAAGTTTGAAATTGCATTTGTAACCATCTTAACACGTATCTCCTCGAAACTTTCAGTATTTCCGTAAACTCAACAATTTTTTAAAAAATTTATCAGAATTTCACCCTTTTAGTGAATCATAATGTTTAAAAATCTCCATATGTGTAAATATTATAGTGAGAATCCTAATGGGCTCATTTATGGATTAATGCGGAAAAGAGAAATATTATTGGCCAAGAGATTTTTTTTCCTTTTTTGCCACGTTTTCCATTACATTAACGATCGAAGATAATAAACATTCTTTTTTAA
>JBBMKF010448843.1:0-12688 GCA_037834155.1 Curcuma caesia | reverse complement strand
ATAGCCCACAGAAGATTCACCACTCCTTGGAAAAGGAGACGTATACCTTGCGGCCGCTTGTCGGGATTGTTACTAAAAGTCTTTGGCCAAAGCATTACATATCAAGAGTACGGTACTCTTGGATACGTATACAAGTAACTTGAATCCATAGGACAAGAAAGCAGCTTAGGCTAGGTGTGATGTAGTCAGCCTAGTGGGGACCGACACATAGATCATGTTCTGAACCAATTGGGTATAAGACGGTGAAAGGAATGAGACACGTTTAATTAGAGCTGCTGAAAAGTTTAGAATTATTCTGGAGTCAATCATTGATTTTTCGATCAATTGGGAATTATGATGTACTACTAGGTGTCACTCATGATCATTCTGTAATTAATTATTAATTACGGACGACCAACATAACCGGGAACTTATTGAGTCACACACACTACAAATTCTTTGAAGGACTTAAAAACGAATTTGAGAATTGGATTCTCAGATCGAGAAAAATAAAGTGGGGTTGGATCGGACAAAAGACAATATGATGGAATTTGTCTTATGAGACGAAATGAACGAAACCAATTTTGTTTAAATCATAGATCGTTTGATTAGTGAAACAAATTATTCGATTTTTAACCAAAATTGAACCAACTTAGTTTGGTTCATAATGGAAGAGGGTTTTGCAAAACGGAAGAGATGAGGAGATTTATCTTGTGAAGACGAATTGAATAAAACTGGTTTGGGTCAAATCGAAGGTCGTTTGATTAGTGAACCAAGTGATTTAGTTTTGAACCAAATTTGCTACAGTAACCCGTTCGGGTTGCTACAATAAACCCTAAAATTGGTTTGCTACAATATCAAGCCAAATTCAGAAGCCGGTTCAACCCACTTGCCGCGTGGTTCTTCTTCTTCGCCGCGACACCACAAGTGGGAATCGCGATTCATTAATGGGCTGTTTAGATGGGGTGAGAGAAGGTTCATTAACGGAAGGGGAAGGGAGGGAAAGGGAGGGGAAAAGAGGTATTTATATTCTCTTTGTTTGGGAGGAAATGAAGGTTCATTAACGTAAGATGTGTTATCTTGTTTGGGAGGAAAGAAAAGGGAACGAAGGTTAAATATATAAAATTATAAAAAATATCTTTATTTTTTAAAATAAATCTATATGTGAAAAATATATATATAACTCATGAGACCAAAAAAAATTAATATTTATGACTTAAATAAATAAAAAATTTTAAAGAAATAATGAGTAGACATATAATAAATATGCGAAATACAAAATCTGTACACTTTGGTATGATAAAGGATAACTCAATATTTTTATACAGAATCTTCAGAGAAATTTACGTCAAAGGTCAACGTCGAGTAGTGCGAGCGATGAGATCCTATGACGAGCGATGAGGAGTGATGGTGCAAAAACCTAATAGATGAGTTATTTTAATAATTAATATTTTAACATAAGGATAAAATTAGAATAAATATTTTTTAAGTTTTTTTCCCCTTCCTTACACCCCGATTTGGAGTGTAAGGAATTATGTCGATTCATGGACATGCAAGGGGAAAGCTTAATCTTCTCTCCCCTTCCCTTCCCCTCCTTAATTCACTCCATCCCAAATAAGGGTCCAGATTCTCTTTCCCCTTCCTTACCCTTCTCTCCCTTTCCCTCACCTCCTCCCAAACGAATTGTAAAGAATCGCGACCGAAACCCTAAAAGCTTCACTACTCGCACGAGAGAATCCTCCGCCGGCTCTGTTTCTCCAACGCGCAAGAAGAGTTCTTCACTGGGATGGAGTCTTCGTCTTCCTCGGGTGATAGAATCGTGAGGAATCGCGTGCGTGGGAGAGGTTGCCGATGTCGCTTCTTCCTTGAGCGGCGATTCAAGTTTTCTCTCTTCTTTGCTTGCTACCACCGCCGGCGCTCAGTTGAAGCCGCCGATCTTCTTCTTTCCGCCGGCACGTCGCTGTCTGCTCTGCTGAGCATCCGACAGAGAGGAAGATGTGACAACCAGCTCCGCTGCGGTGACGAGTGGAGAGGATGGAGACTCTGGCCCTGCGAACTTCGCTGACACCACTGTGCTTCTTCTTCCTTGCGTTGGCTGCTCCATCTGTCTACGCTAGCTGCTCCGCTCGACGCCACCGGCCACGTGGGAAGAGGGATCCGCCGACCCTCAACATCGATCACCTTTGTTCGTTGATCGCCGGAGGAGAAGAGGAAATCCCTGATTGGTGTTGTTTCTTCTCTGTGCTAATTATGTTGTTGATTGTTTGATTATGGTTCTTCTTTGTGATTGCTGCCTGCCGAAACGAAACAGTGAGTCGGAGAGACCCGCATTGCTAGCCAAGGGTGCGAGTGTCGCAACCCTTAGCTTTCTGATCGTGCCGTCGCACGCCCCTTTCTCCCGTGTATGACGGGTGTCGTTGTCACTCGTCGTCCTGCTTCTTTTTTCCAGTTGCGGTCAACCAATACTTCGATCGTTCGACGATCGTTTGTTAATTTTACGGGAGCTTACAAAGCTTCTGAAGATTGCCCTATCATTGTCGGAAAGAGTTTCTAGTTGTTTGTCCTAATTTGGCGGTCAAAAGTTGACCACCGTAAACTACATCGAGAATACGATTCTCGGTGATAGTTAGAAAGTCCTGGAACGATTGCGACAAACGTTATTGCGTGATTTTCGGAATAAGACTTCTCTCGATTCGATCGTCATCGATCATCAATTAGTACCGAAGATGATGACACGACTCGTAACTTCCGAAGCCGTCCAGACGAGAGCTTGGTGTGGATCACCAGTAGAGGTGGGACTGCGATGAGGACCGCTCGATTGATATCAATCCTGCTCAAACATCAACGGAAAGGTACGCGCAGAATTATTTAATTCTCTGTAAAATTTAATTACGTGTTTAGAATAATTTATTGTTCAGAAAATTTTAATTTTCTATCATGTCTTATACGCTGTTTATTTCCTGCTTATGCATGCGTGTGTTGTTTAATAATTAGTCTTAAGTATTTGTATATTTTCGTTGTGCACATTTTTGAAATATGTAAATATGAGTATTGCACCGGGATGATCCCAACACGTACCTCTTGAAGAAAAATAAAAAATGTATCCCATTAAAAAGTATCATAATAATCATCGTACTCTTTCACTTGCTACATTTTTTTCATTTGTCATCTTCCTTCGCATGTTGTGTCCTTTCGCATGTTTATCCTTAAGTGGCTCACTCATTAACCTACCAAGTGCATCCGCATTAATACTTTTATACAAGTAATTAGCTTGGCCATTTGGAACGTTTTAACGAAAAGTGCACTAAATAATAAAAAAATGCATAATTTGTCAAAGAAAGTTTGCACATTTCCTAACAAAAATATTAAAATTATTTTTAATTTTTCCAAAGATACTCAGCTATTTTAATTCTTTTTATAAAAAACAAAAATCACCACCTCCTTTTTACATATCCAAAATATCCTAATTAATAAAATTAAACACTTTTATTTTTAATTTTACTAATAGTTAAAAAATAATAGTTGCCACTAAGATTGGCAAACTAATTAAAGTGGGTAAACAAAGAGTAAAATTTTGAATAAATGAAAGTGCAATTAAATTTGTAAAAAATTGAGTTCTACAAAACAAAAAAAAACTGTCAAACAGAACCTTTAACACATGTATTTACTTAAAAAAATTCTGTATAAGACATTTATATATCCAAATAGTTAAACATTGACCTTTAAAATGCTTTAGCAAATATCTTTTTTCTTATTAATATTAAAAACATGGCTGTTGATGATTTATGGAAAAAAAACAACAACAATGACAACAAACAAAGGCGTGAATGCAGTGCGTTTTGAGAAATTAATCACATAATGAAAATGTGGAGCACATTTTGACCGATGACTATTACATAGTTAGCCGGACTTTTTTTTTTAAAAAAAAATTCATATATTTAATTCTTGAAAATGATTAAGAGATGACTGATTCGATTATGAAAATTTTCATTAGCCATCAAAGTAAATCAAAAAGCATGAAAGATATGTCACTCTGCAACTAATATTTTAGAATCATCTTTCTATTGGAGAAAATTAATGGTGTCCAATCTTCGAACTAATTGATCATGAAGATGACCAATCCAACCCCACGAAAAAATTTTATTAATCATCAAAGTATATCAGGAAGCATGAACGATGTGTCATTTTGCAGTCAACATTTCAAAATTATCTTTCCATTGGAGAAAATTAAATTACAGTGCATTGTAATTAAGAATGATCAAATCATTTATGCACTTGAGAGGAGGTGAGGAAAGGGGAAGAAGAATTTTGATTCTTATTTGGAATATAGTGAATTAATTAAGGAGGAAAAGGGGAGAAAAGAATAAGTTTCACCTGTGCATGCTTATGAATCGATATAATTTCTTATATTCTGATTTTGAATGTAAGGAAGGGGACTCAAAAATATTTTATTCTAATTTTATCTTTATTAAAATATTAATTTTTAAATTAATTCATTTGTTTAGGTATTTCATTTTTGCGTCGTTGCTCCTCACACAACGTGCACTCCACGATATCGATGTCGACCATCACCGTATATTTCTTCGAAGACAGAAATAAATAATCCTAATTTTCTTTTTTTTCTTTGAGGATAGGGATATGAACTTATCCAAATAGCATACGTTATTTTTAAAAAATATTTATATCTCAATTTCTATATATAATATTAATAAATGTTTTTTTTTAAATTACATCCATAAATTTAACGAGTTATACATATTTTTTTCACATATAAATTTATTTGAAAAAGAAAAAATATTTTTATAATTTTATATATTTAATTTTTATTTTTTTAAAAAATAATATATATTATGTTAATAAATATTTTCTCTCTCTTTCCTCTCTTTCAAATAAAAAAAAAACATAAGGACTTTAATTCTCCTCTTCCTTCTCAATCCTCTCGTTCTCTTTCCCTACGTCACACTCACACATGGTATATCGTCCAAAAGCAAAACAAGAGTGCCTCGCTCCTCGTTCACTTGCCCATGCCCACCGCTGCGCTGAGGTCGTTGTCGTGTCGTTGGACCCCCCCGTTCAATTACCCTAAATCCTAACCGTCAGCTAGCGTTAATAGTGATACCACGACGCCACCTCACAATGATCCAGTCGAACATGATTAGATTCGCATCTCGGGGTCGGTGGTTCAACCGGTTCCATTTTCATGCCACTTCGGTCGAGTAGTTAATGGCTGGACGTGGGCCCATGCGCCACCACCCTCCTTTTCACTGTTGGTCGGCAGAGCAAACGGGACGATGGGGCTTAAGCTGGCCACCATGCCCAGTTTAAATAGGCTTAGCTAACAAGTTGGAACATTTTTGAAAACAAAGCCAAACAAATCTACTGAATGAGTTGCCAATCCTACTTGATTTAATTTACAAGCTTCCAAGGCCCACCGCTGCCACTTAACTCGCGTTCTTTTTTTTTTTAAATAAAAATAAAAATAAAAACTTGGGATGTGGATGTGTCTTAATTATCACGCATCCAAAGTACACGACAGCAACACCAATCGGCCTGCCTCGCACTAGCCTCAACCTCAGCCTGAGGCCTCAGCCTGAGCCTGAGCCTGAGTGAGTGTGGAGCCAAAACCGGTGGGTGACAGCCCCCAATCCACCCATCCCATTCCCATTTCCCACTCCTTTGTCTTCTCTGCTTCCGCAATCCAAATTTCCCACCTCATCGGCTGTTTAATAACCAAATCACGAGAAAGACACGGCACATTTCTTAATTAGATTCCAGAAAAAGACTCGTCCATCATGGTGATGGTGTTACAGCCAGCCGGCGAGCGAGCGAGCGAGCGAGAGAAAGTGGTGAAAGAGACTCATTCTTGGGATCACAGCAAAGTGTTCGACGCAATGACAATGGTGGGGCCGGCTTCCCTTGATGTTGATCTCACTTCATCCCCCACCCCACCCACTGTCGACGCTAGTGGAAGAATAGTCAGTCGGTCTATCAGGATTTCATCAAAGGTTGAACTGGAGTGTTGAGCATGTTTGATCCACATCGGAGCTTTACGGCAAACGCCTGGCGACTCCATTGTGTCTCTGCTGGCCCACGTCATCTGCAGCGACTTCTTATCCATCTGCTTCTCTCCTCTTCTGAATTTGGCCAACTAACTTTACCTTCTTCTTCTTCTTCGTCTTCTTCTTCCTTAAATCTTCACTTCTTTACCACACAAGCATAGCAACAAACACAAGGCGGACAAAGCGGAACAAAAAGGAAAAACTTGGTACAGAAACGGGGGAAAACTCTAGGAAAACAAGCTACAAGGCATCCCTTTTCTTGCTCTGTTCTTCGTCATCGCCGGCGAGGCAGGCCGAAGGTGGCAGAGAGTAACTAACCTTTTGAACCAATATAGGGGCGGCGCTACCTTAATCGCTTAATTAATCCACATCGGAGCTCTCCGGGCTCGGCTCCTGGTTCAGATCAGGGTTCTTTGGCGGCCTCGGAGGCGGCGGGGGAGGCGGTGGCGGTACGAGTCCCGCCTGGAGGGCGTCCACCCTCGCGCCGACTTCGGTCGCCCTCTTCCGAATCGAAGCCGCCGAGAGAGACGCACCGTCAGCGCCGGCTTCGCCTGCGCAATCGGCGAGGATCTCGTCGGGGAAGTTGAGGCGGGCGGAGCGGCCGCGGAGGTAGAAGACGGCGGTGTCGTAGGCACGCGCGGCCGCGACGGCGGTGGAGTACGAACCCAGCCAAATCCGCGACCGCTTGTTCGGCTCGCGGATCTCCGCCACCCACTTGCCCCACTTCCTCATCCTGACGCCCCTATAGGGCCTCTCTCTCCCGACTCCTGCGCTGCTCGCCGACGATCTCCGTACGGCCAGCGCAGGCGGAGGCTTCCTGGGCTCCTCGCCAGCAGAGGTGGAGCAGCACCGCCCCTCCATCGCTTCCCCTCTTCTCTCTCTCTCTCTCTCTTCTCCTCCTGCTTCTCTTACTACTTATAGTCGAGAGCTCTCAATAGCAGATTGGATCAGATGCAATGAAACAGAACAGCTACTCAGGTAGTGGAACAAAAGAACGGGCTCTATTGGATCCAACGGCCCCGAATCGATCAACCCCACTACGCCGACTAATTAACAACGACGATTAGCCAACCTGTACACACTTAACAATAACCACTCCTTCACTTAATCCCAAATCGGTTCGGTCGGACCGGCTCATTACTTCCCACGGATCGCATCCGTTGACATCGAGTTCGCCCAGGCCAGTGCCACCAGAATTAAACGAGGAGTCAAAATCATCGCCGCAAGCGTACGAAGGCGTGGAAACAAAGCCGTCGATGAGATAAGCAGATAAGGTTTCGTCCAACGAAGCCAGGTCGCAGGTGTCGGCAGCCGCTGCGACCGCCCTAGCGCCACACGGAGAAGGTATCCATGAAAGCGGGGAATAACGGGCCGGGTCGCTCCGATTCCCGTCGCTCTCACCGACACGCACCGCAGCGGCCTGCGACGCGGGACGCAGATGCAGACGCCGACACACGGACGTTGAAGTTTCCGCCTCCCCTACGGAACCCCCCACCTCCGTCCCGGGCTCGCGCGCGTCAGCCGAATTGGACGCGTCTGGCGCATAATTTTCGACGATCCGGCGGCTAGCTGGCTGCCGATGCTTGAGGGAGTGGAACGGGGAGCGCCTCGGCGGCCGTGCTCTTCCCGCTGCCGCCCTGATCCCCAATCGTCCAGTGGAGGTTCGCCCAATTCCAATTCCAGGAACCACTCCGCCGCCGGCACATTATTATTGATATTAATAAATCATTATTATTATTATTATTATTATTTTAGTTTTGTCTCCAACCTGTTATGTTGCATTCATGATCACATGTAGCACCTTGTTAACTAACATCCTGAACAAGCAATTAGAGTTCAGTACAGGTCAAATTGTTTTATTTCAATACCACAAATTTGGATGTAAATAATCTGAACCACTTTCTTTTTTAAAAAAAGAAAAACTTAAATGATAGGGCAGAAGCCTAAAGCTATCCCATGATCCTAGATTTGAAATTACACAATGCTAATAAGTCAGATCAAGGAAAATTAGATAAAATTCAAAAGGTAACCAGTTGGTAATCTTAACTTTGGGCTCTGATCTCGACCTCTATTTGATCCAGATCCCGATCTCGACGTCTATTGGATCTCATACAACGATATCATCTTAGTCTCGAGTTTCGACCTCGACCTCTACTTGATCTCAGATCTCGATCTTGATGTCTATTGGATCTCATACACCAACCTTATCTCAGCTTATAGTCCCAATCTCAGTCGCACATATGACCTTATCTCGGTCTCGGATCTTTTGACATTCACTTCTAGGTGGCCCTCGTAAAGTCGATTCATCTTTAAGATCAGAAAATTCTAAAACTGTTTCTCTCGAAAAATAAGAAAAATATCTCAAAAGACACAGACAATTGAAACGTATATATCGAAACGAAGACACATATTTCAGAATATTTCTTAAAGAGTCGACGCTGATATTTCAAAGATTGGATACATTAACGACTCTATAAAAGATTGCTCATATCCATGGGTACAGATATGCACATACAAAATCCTAATTTTCTCAAATCTTTAATCTCCTTTATCTCATAAAATTCTAATTTAAACGTCGGAGTAACTTGTCAGGATTTGCATGTGATGTCATTCTGACTCTCTTTTGAGTATTTTTCAAATCCTCATATCCTTTTCGATGATTACTTTCGTGTAATGTGCACATTAGTCCGTTCGTTGACGGAGGGTTTGATCATCTATCGTATTTAGCTGGAACACTTAAAATCCACGAATCCAATGAGCTGACTCAAAGAGGTTGGAAGAGTTATTATAGAAAATTAAAAGTAATTAGATTAATGTTTCAATTAATGGGGGTGGTACGCTGGTGGGGAGCTGGCTTTGCTTTATTTCTTATGGACGGTGAATAATAAATCAGCAGTCCGTTACATTTGCATAGTTGTAGTCACGAGTGGTCGGTGGGGGACGAGATTCTCATTCTCTCTCTCTCTCTCTCTCTTTTTCCATCATTAAGTGGATTAACTTTACAACGATTTTAGCAAATTCAAAAGGATTTTATTATTTCTTTTCGTATTTTTCCCAAATAAGAAATAGAGAATTGAATTGTGTAGGTGGATTTAGAAAGATGATCAAGGAAATGGAGAAGCAGGAGGGACATGCTGGTCCTCCCTCACTGTCCTTGCTTGTGCCTCTCTTTCGGCACTGTGGATATGGATGATTTCCAAACGCACATTAGAAGACGACACGACGAGTCGATCGGTCAGTGTATTGCGATTGATCGACACAAAGATAAAGCCTTGCTCGCCATTGATAGATTTCCTTGGCATTATTGAAGTATGATTGAGTAGTCTCGTGGAGGTTTATGATGACTATTTGTATATATCTTGTTTCATATCTTAGGAGGTTTAGTGGAGCTCAATATCAATATTTTTGTATTTAATTATGTTTACTAAAGAGTTTGCATGCTCAAACTTTTATCAAGATTTCTTAATTATGGGTTTTAAGAACGTGTTCCGATTAATATCATTAATTTTAACCTATCACATGTATTGTTCATGTGATAGGTTTGAGCTCAAAATTTTAATCTATACTATTAATTAAGCTCAAAAATATTCTAAATTGTTTATTTTATAGGTTTTCCATACAAAACGAGTAAATTAAATTGAGCTTGAGTCATCAACAGAGCGACTTTAGCTTTTGCCTAATCAACACGTGGCCAGTTAACCATGTTTATAGTTTTAGATAACGCTGCTAACTGACACTGGGAGCACTCCCTTGCCGTCGTGCAACATTTCTCAGGACTTCCATTACCTCTGCGACTTTAGCTTTCAGAGCTTCTAGCAAATGCAAGACTTCAGTTTTGTCCATCTCCAGCAGCATTCCTGTAACTTTGGCAGCATCTAGACAGGAGACAGATAGTTAATTAGTCATCGAAGGACTCCATGGCAGTAACTCTAACCCATTTAAGTATTTATTGTTCGTATTCATGTATTAAGACCCTGAATCCTTATTTATTAAATCGTTTATGTTCATGTATTAAGTTCGTAAATCCTTGTCGAATTACTATCAGTGCATGAGTTAGAATTGATGACTAACACTATATTTGAAGATTAAAAAGGCCAAGGCTAGAGATAGCTTCATGAATTCCGTAACAAGAAAAGAACTCAGTGGACATACCATCAAACATCAAGTGGCTAAGGCTAGAGATATTCAACAATGATCACCATGTATCACATCATTTTGCAGATGATGAGTCAAGAGAAGAAAACATTGAGTTTGCAAGAGACAAATAACCCACTGCAATCACAAACCATCAAGGGGTCAATGAGATGAAATAGATATATTGGCATGTCAAACCAATAGAGCCTTTTAAATTTAGGTTTGAGTACCAAGTTTATTCCCCAGCTCAGCAAGGTGCCAACATAACCAGTTTTGAGGACATTAGTATTTGAAATTAGGAATGCAAGAATAAGTTCATGTTCCAAGTCAAAATTCCTCTAACTTAATAACATGCAGATAATATATGTAAATGCAAGGATAACTAGTCTTAGAACTCTGTCCTGTATATCTAAGCATGTAGTATGTTAGGCATATGATCGATGTTGCATATTATTGGTGCTACTCTGATATCCATAGTCAAACACTAGTTCAAACTTGAGTAGTAGAATTGAGGAATCAGGAGTCTGACACAGATAAGCAAAGACAGTCACATACTGTGAGCATGCTAGCTATGCCATCTGTATTCCTTGATTCACTAGCATGATTGACGATACCTATCCAAGGCATGGGCTATTGTTCAATGCAATAAGAAAAATTAAGAGATCATGCTACACCGATAGTGATTATAAAGCTACCAGATCTAATTGTGTTATAATGACTTGTTCAGACTAACTACTTGTTTGAAAACTAAGTTCTAGTAAACCATAGTCAACCATAATAATCAACTTGATCAATAGCTTAAAATACATCATTTCAAACAAAACCATAAACATGTACATACTAAAACATTAACCTCTTCTGATCTCTTTTATTGCAGTTTAGAACTACTTGTAATTCTAATAGAATGGTTAACTGTTCTATATGCATCCATTAACTTTGAGAGATAATATTTACTATAGACCTGTTGCTGGTTGCTGCATTTGTTGCATTGGTCGTCCAGGGCGTCTACCACTTGATGTTGCCACTGCTGACCTTGTTGGACGCTGCCCCTGGGTGATATAATCCGACAGCCGGGACCAGTTCACATGGCGGAGGTGCTGCTGCGTTCGGGCCTAGGCGCTCATCGGTGCAAAGCTGGAAAGTAGGAGATGGACCTCCCGCCGGCACGAGGACGAGGCCTAGTGCTACATTGAGGGGCTCAATGACGTACGGATGGTGAAGTCACACTTCGGGCATAACGCTCCCCTGTACGGTGGAGGAACTAATCATTTGAGGAGAAGAGGGAGTTATCTTAGCTGGCGGAGGTGGTTTGGATACCACACGTTTTCACTTGTTTGAGGGGGCTAGGCCAGCGGGCGGGGGACGTTCCTGAGCTCTGAGCAGACTTGACCCGCTTGGAAGAAGGAGCATCAGGAGAGATAGTTGGGCTTTTGGCGCCTGGGAGTGGGAGGTCGGTTGTCCCGGAGATACCTTCAGCAGCCCGAGTAGAAGGGTCCTTTGGTTGCCACGAGGAGACCAGCCGATCGAGACCGCAAGCACAGTAGACAAAATTGGGCGAGGAGGCCTCCCCACCTGAGAGGAGGCACCCGAGGCCTGTTTCTTCTCCCAAGCTAACAGGGTCATAGTTGCATACATAACGTCGGAGTCTGCTAAGCACAGGGCAATTTCCATTTAATGGCAACGTCATATAGTAAGTAGCATGACAATATACTTACTATTTAGATAAAGTCAAAGTTAGATTTGAATTCTATCTCTTGAAGATGAATTTACCTCGCACACGATATTCACGACAATCGTCTCCCAAAATACAATAATTTTATCCTATGATAATAGTATTGCAAATCATATGACATTCGAATAGAAGAAATGTCTCAAACTCTTCGGAATGCAAGTATGAGATGCAATGCTTATTTTGCTTTGAATTGAATGAATGAAATAACAAAGTGGAGGCTTATTTATACTTTGTAAAGGGTTTGAAGAATCTCTTGGTTTAATCAGAACTCATCCATCCATTTTAAATTGGATGATCTAAATCGCATCCCTTCCCAAAGAACACAATATCCCTTCACTTGGATTTATCTGTTTTATCCATTTTGAAACTAATGGCTTTGATTAAGTCTCGTTTGAAAGAGTACTTTATCTCTTCATTTGGATGCATCTAAGTCTTTCATTTGAAATTCAATGACTGAGATTGAGACATCCGAAGAAGCACTTATACCCTCTCATTTGGATGAATCTGATTTATCCATCTTAATCAGACGATCCAAGTTAAGTTATGTCATTGATCCATATCAAGTAGGGGTGTCAATTCGGGTGGGTCGGGTGGGTTCGGGTTAGGTTAAGACAAGGGTATTACAAAAAATTTTCCAACTCGAACCCGACCAAACCCAAAATTGCTGGACCCGAACCTGAACCCGGCTCAACCCAGGTAACCCGACTCAACCCGATTTTTAATATTTTTTCCAGGATTTTCAAAAATTATTCCAAAACTAGCGTCTGTATCTTGTTTCCTTCTG
>JBBMKF010448804.1:0-12693 GCA_037834155.1 Curcuma caesia | reverse complement strand
ACATGGCACAAATTTAGCTACATCCTATCCATTCTCGACATACAAATATGTTATTCCAGTAAAGGTTTAAAGTCGAAAACTTACAGGTAATGACGGGAGTGATCCTCCTAGAATCTCTAATATCGATCCAGCTAATGTTCGAAGAAACCAAAAAGCCTGCTCCACCTCCTGTGCCCCAACATATCTGCATACCTGGAACATAAGTTTCGACAAACAATTTTTTTTCTCTCTTTCCATCACAATATTGCAAGTGAGAAGAGAACGATCAGTCATCCGGAAGTCAACTGCTGCATGAGAGCCAATCACTTATCGTTTCTCCTCCGATCTTTCTCCCTCTCCCTTGTTTTATCACGGTTGTGATCATCCCTTTCTCTACTTCCGTTCTTCTCACGTGGACCTTCTCTCCCAATCTCACTTCCATATGACCTGTCTTTTTCGCGATGCCTTTCTCGGGTTCGATCTTTCCTTTCGGGGCTGATACTCCGACTGCGACGTCGTTTCCTACTTGAATCATGGACATCATCCAATTTCTCCCTCCTTTCAGAGGATCTCCTTTCTGCAGAAAGAAAAGTTTGACAGTTATTAGTGTACACTTCTAGAAAGGCTAGCCGAGCTAGACAAGGTAAAACTGTCTGTAAAAGTTGCAGGACTATTAGATGCACTATACCCTTCAGGAAAATTTTAGTGTTCCCGTAAAAGTTTGATGCTACTCTCAATTTGGCTAAAGCACTTGTGATCTTCTCAAGATGATCTTCCAGCTAAAGTTTATCCCTTTACTCTCAAAATCACTAAAATTGAAAATTCTTGGTTAAACTGAGAGATTGGTATTCTCAATTTTTTCCCCCACCAATTAGAGACATGCAGGCATTTTGATTTGAAAATGCACAAAGAGGTGAAGGGTTAATCAGAGATGATGGAACATTAGTCAAACGAACTTTTGGTAGTCGAACAAATAATTTACCTTTTCATAACTGAATAAATATTTAAAATTAAATGGATTTCTTGATAAATTACTTTAGCACTAAAATATATATACTGTTACATGTTGGTTACAAGGGATCACACTACAAGATTAACAAAGATCAATAGTGTAAACTAGAAAAAAAAAAAGGTATACTGTTAGCAAGGAAAAAAAAAGAAAAAGACAGTTGCTCTCTCCAATGTACACTGAACAAATGGACAAATTAAGTTTAGGGTAAAATTTACAATTCAAAAAGAAAAACCAAATAAATGGGATGAACAATGGAATTTTGTTATCACTTCTGTCCAGGAAAATGATGTAGAAATTAATAGTCCTATTAACCACTCACCAGCATAAGTTCATTTCAAACTAACGAGCTTAATAGTTTACAGAAAACTTTCAGAAAGATATGATCTAGAAGAAAATACAATTTCTTAACCAGCTTACCTGATGAATTTTTCTTGCTTCCTTGATCATCTGTAGTATCAGATAAACCAAATTCAAATTCAAGTTGTCTACGATAAACTGCTACCTTCCTATCTATTTCTTCAGCACTACGGAGGCCTCGTTCCTCAAGAGATTCACGGTACTCCACAACTGCAACTTCTAGACGTCGCAATTTCTGTCTGCAAAAAGAAAAAGAAAGGATGCTATTATCATTGGCAATAACATTAATTAATGATTTTAAGATCATTTTTTCTTAACAGAAGCATATACAGACCTCTTCTCTTCATTCAAAGAATTGTCAGGGAGAATATGGACTGCCTTGTCTGTGTCCACTTCAGCACCAGACTTGCGAAAATCCCCAGCATTCTCACTCCCAGATGAATAGCCTAAACCCAAATCAGGAGAACTCTTGTCCTCATCGCTACCCCCATCTTCTCGATTCCACTTGGAAGCTAGAACAGGATCAGATTTTGCTTTATGGTCCAGAGCTACTGCTGACTCAGTTGAACCAGAGCCTCTGTCGTGTCGTGTAGCCACTTCCCTGGCAAACGGAAGGATCGTGGGGCTCGTTTCTCTATCACTATTAGTTTCTCTTGATCCAACATTAACATTCCAACTACTTTCATCTCGTATGTTTCTGTAGAACTGGTTTTGCCCATACTTTGTATGATCATCTTGTTCTAAGCCCCTCTCTCTTTCGGCCTCTTCTAAATTCAGCAATCTTGCAACCATCATCTCTCTTCCTCCACATAGAGATAAACCATTATGTCTGCAACGCCTCTCGAGCTCAGGAAGAGGAAGTCCCATTAGCTCTTTCATTGCTGCTCCCTTCCCCACAGCCAAGGCAGCATCCTGGTTAGACTTACCTCCCTCGTATCCTTCTTCATGATTACCTTGGTTTTCAATCTCTGGCGCATCGCCACATATAGAGTGAAATGGAAAAACACCTGAATTCCCAGAACGAAGAAAAGTTGCTCTCAATCCATTCAAATACGCATCGGAAAAGAGAAACCAATCAGCCCATACTTGAAGAACCTTCAGAACTCGTTCCTAACAATGCAAATAAAAGTTAAGAGCATAAGTCAGATGACAAATTATATAGGCATGTATCCAACCCACATCATCAACAATAACTCGTATGAATCCCAACTACATGGATTCTGCTGTATGGATATCGTTCCTTCATTGAACTTGATGCAAAGCTATATCTATTATTTAGTAATGTTCAAATCTCTTAGCTCACCCTTTTTTACATTAACTGGGTTTGCTTTGATCTCCCTTAGGCCCATACAAGTTCAACTCTAATCAATTTATTAAGCCTAACTCTAGAATCTATTAACTGTTGAACAGGTTTGTACCATTTTAAACTATTTTCTCTCATTTACATCAGAACTTACACCTAATTTTTTAAGGATATTAGTTTCTGTGATTGGGGAAAAGCCCAATCAAGACCTTGTTGTTCAGAAACACCCAAGCATAATCCTCCATTTTAAAATTCTATAATATGGCTCCAACACAATAAAATGCCTAAAACACTTCCAGACCAAGGTTCTAACTGAAAATTTGGTGTACATGATTTCCATACAAAAATGTTTTGGTTCATGTACAAGAATTTTTTTATCCACACATTTTTCTTGTGTGTAGAATTGGAATTTATCTTTTTCATGGATCCTTAATAATGAGCTTTTCAAAAACGAGGCCTTGTTGAATATATATGCACATAATAGTATCTGTATGAGCTTTTTCCCTTTGATTGTTTTTCATTTCTAGTAAATCCACACGTCATTTTAGCATTCTAACCCCTTTGTTACATAATTTTTTTTGTTTTTATTAACTGCCCAGGACTTGAATCCATAGAGTATGCTGAATCCTACCACATATGCTAAATTATTCGCACCTGTGACACCATGCATAGAGACTAATGTCACATAGGCATCCACGGGCAACTAAAACATCATGATAACCAGATGTAAACCCACATTATAAATAAATTGCTTTGATTAAAAGAAATATTATCACCTTCAAAGCTTCAGCAGTGATTCTTCCAGTAATGCTGCGATATAAGTCATTAAAGCTCTCCATTATATCAGGAAGGGTAGCTTCAAACTTTGTACGATAAGCAGAAGCATTCTTAATTGGAGCACTGCTGTTATGGAGAATATCAGACACCAGCATAAGCCTTGCAACTTTTGTTGGTACAGGTGTTTCTTTTAAAGTCAATGATTCTGTGAGAACTTCAACTACCTGTGCTTATATACACAATATGTTAATAATTGGGTGCTTTTGATTGCTTATTAAGACATGTATTAGAGAGGATAGGTTACCTCTCCAGCAGCATCAGCATTATCCAATGCAAATCCCATAGCTTCTCTAATCTGACTTCTCTCTAAGGTCAAGGCCCGCAGCATATCTTCAAACTCATCTCTTTGAGGATCAGTCAATGCCCGCTCCAAATCGACTCGCTATAAAACAAAAAATATATATATTTATTTCATAGTCCTCACAACATTAATTAAAGGAACACCTACTGAAGCTATCTTCAAAGTTCAAACTATGCTACATAGGACTGATAAAAAATGGAAATTTATTCTATTCCATTCAAACAAAAATCTCACTTACCCTGCTTCTTCCAGCTGCAAAAGTTGAAGCAGATTCTTTATCATGTTCAGGACTTCGATTAGCTGGCAAAGAAGGGGGAACCCATCTATGGTAAACAAGCAGCAGTTTGTTATGATAGAATGCTAATCCAGACAACTTGGAAAAAGTTATGAAACCACCTAGAACTCAAAAGTAATATGTAATAGAAATTTGCAAAACAAAGCTCCTCATATGCTCACCTCCCACTGCCAGTAATCATGATAAATGGTTCTGTTCGCCACCGCTGAAGAGTGTCACCCTGCAGTTCCGTAATAGTGGATTGCATTAGACAGAAGTCAATAGGACCCATTTTTATTCATGGGTTTGAGACAGTAGGCTCAGGTTTTACGGCTTTCACATATCTAAACAATCTTTTCCAGATAATTACTATTCACATACAAAAGATATTCCACTAATATTGCTTAATATTCACTATCAACATTAACAACAATTTCATATTGTACTACTTTATTTGAAAATGATATTTATAACAATAAGTTTACAAAGGTTGAATAAATGATAGAAGAGGGACTTTCTTTATCAAGTTGAAGATATTAGAAGCCTTAGAAGTTGGAACCACATAAATTTATACAAAATGGAAACAAGATAACACTTCCCTGAAAAATTTATTAGTAATTTTGATTAGGTTACCTCCTCCCATAGCATAAGACTGTAGGATAGAGCCTAATCTATACACTCTATACCAAGTATAGTCCGACCCCAAAACATAGAGCAACTTAAATTAGGGTATATTTCTTTAAATTATTTTACACTGGCCAACTTTAGTATCATTTTTTGATTAGGATAGCACTTACCTCTGAAGTTGAAATTATTGGGATATGAACCAATCTATACTTTATCATCCAGGAAAAAAAATATGAATCCACTTTCATATGAAAACAAATTGGGGAAAGTGAATATGTTAAGGAAATGAAAAGAATTCCATAGGTAGAGGGGTTTTTTTAGCAAATCTAATTGAGGATTTGAGACTAATCACAAGAACACCACCTAGATAGAAGACTATTGCAATAATACGTTTCCAAATGATTCCATATGCCAAATAGTATGTTCTAAGGTCTCAGTATGTTTCAGTAATAGTATCAAGCCAGAATGATACATTTAACTATTGACTAGTCAGTATTGCTTGACACAGAGGAAATGGAGAATAAGAGGAAGGAAAAGATTAAGCTGAAGAGGCGCAGCAAGGGCACTTGGTAGGATAAGAATCAATTATATATGTTATGTGTGTGTGGGTATGGTATTATCAATGCCCATTATCAAAAACATTTTCAGATTAATAATAAAATATTGTTAAAATTTTAAAAATAATATTTACTGAATTAATAATACTGGATTATATTAATTAATTTGCATGTTATAGCTATTTTTAAATTATTTATATTCACTAAAAATATCTATTAATAAAATTAATAAATAAAACAATGGTCATTAATAAACTCATATATACTAACATAGAATTACAAAGATTATTAAAAGTCCTGAATAAAATAAGATTATTGATTATATTAATGTTATAGGGTTTAGTTGGATTCCCAACTACATCCAAATCAATTTTATCTGAAGGAAGTTGGGTTGCAATCCCTGCTGATCAAGAAAGGATTTTTGTCTTCACACTTGATGAATAGTTACTCAGAAGGAGAGAGAGAGAGGTGGCTCAAGGGAGTGACAGTGAGTATCAGTAATTTAAACTTGGATTCAAGCAAACCACGATGACTTTCTATCATGCGTATTTACTAGAATTCAAGCTAGGACTTGATAAAAGTATGGTAGATTGGCTGGGTCTTCTAAAAGTAGACCGTCTGAACATTTCAACAGATTCCATCAATTTTCTAATGATATAAAAAACATTTCTAGTTAATTTCTCTCCGCCTTTAGCCTTTTCTTTTAAACTTCTCTGCTGATCATTGTAAAATGCCCAATTTCACAAGAAAGAATAAGCAACCTTTGCTAATATGGGTCCAGTCAGTCAATCTGTTTTGGTGAATCATCTGATTTGATGGCGATGGATGAATGAGTTACTATGAGAGGTAAAAATGCTAGCACATGTGAGCAATTAAGCTTAGCCTTGAAAGGTGATAAAACAAGAAAACATTAAGTTAAACCAAAATGGGTATGTTCAAATATCATTGACATGTTTCATAATTAGATAAATTCAATTAGAAATGGAGAATAAAGGGGGGTAAAGGGAGATCAAAGTAAACTCTAGTTAACAAAAGTGATCAAATTGATATTCCTATCCTAGATATATAGCATTAATAGAGCTCAACAACAAACAAAGACATTTGTAACCTGAACCAATTAAGCAATCCGAACCAATTATATTGATTACATTTCAGGTAGTGGACTCACACCAAAGCAATTTTACAAATGGATTCTACCAGATTTTGTTAATCAAGTGAAGGGGACTTCAAAGAAAGTTCTGAGCAAGTTACTGTAGGATCTCTTCTTCCACCAAAAACATACTCAACCAACTATATGTCAGGATAATTTAGCTAAGTAATTTAATCAATATCTGGGTAGCCAAAATAGTAGGGAAAATTAAACCTGAGCAAAGGAGTAAAGTCTCCAGACATAGTATGTGTGTTCCTTTAATCGAAGATCAAAGAGAAAGTCAAAAAGTGCATTTCCACGGCCCCGCTCCATTACAGCTTGTTCAAAAGCACATCCACCGTCAAGAACATACAATGCCATTGTGTCAATCACATGACGAAGGTGATCATCCTCCGGAGTCACAACCACAATGTCTGGAATATTTGGGGTAAGAACCTAGAATGAAAAAAAATAATAATAAACATAATTAAGATGGTTTCTTTCTGAAGGGAAAGCTAATAATTTTAAGTAAGATAAGCATACTTTGATCCAACAAAAAATGTTGCCAGAAAAATAATATTATCTACTCATGAACTGATAAAACAGACACAGCAGTAAATGGATAAAACAATCTGGAACACGAGCAAAAATACATCCAGAGGTTGTGAACCTACAAAATAGTATGTGTAAAAATCCTTCAAGAGAAGGGCATTTACCTCCTAGTAAACTACATTTCATCATTTTCATTTATCTGTGGGTCATTCTCCATCATCAATAGTATAATTGTACACTTTCACATCCTTTAAGCAGTGAATATGTTTCATCAGAAAGGTAACATACAGAGTATAGATGGATATGGATATTTTGTTTTACATAATTTTATTTTTAAAGTAATTTCAAGGCAGATATACGTCCCCCACCAACCCTGATCAGTGCTTACCTTCTACTTCTTACATAGTGATCTTGGAACAATTCAGAATACTTGAAAACAACAGTCCTGAGTACTTAAGTTTTTTTTTTTTTTTTTGACAAGATCATATAGAACCTTCAACTCAAATACATCTATTAGCATTGAGTTAGATGAGGCCAATAAGTCAAATTTTCACACCCATCAGGATCAGAAAATAGACAGAAATAGTGTTGAAATTAACTGCTAGTGCTGTGAAAGGATCGAGGTACTTAAAAACTTCTCAAGGATATATTGGTGAAATTTAACTTCTAGAGATCGTGGTTGTGTCTGCAGGTTGACTTTTATTGGATGAAAATGACAGGAAGATGGATCAGAACTAATAAGAAAATATCAAAGAAAAAACAATCTCCACAATGTAAAAGTGAAAATTTTCTAGATATTGTGATTGTAACAGTAAGCAGCCTTGTTGCATGAAAATGACAAAGAAGATGCATTAGAAGTTTGGTCAGTTTGTCTTTGGGTCTAGATGCAATTAGAATGGATTGCATAGGAAAAGAATTTCTGGTGTGTCCTACAAGAATAAGTAATCTCACAGAGATCAGTCTTGCACAGAGAACAAACCTCACAAAGAGGAAATTTATTAAGCAGAGATGAGATCAAATGAGGAAATTGAATCTTTTCAAAAATCCAACCCCAAAAAACCATGAAATAGATCAAATTACATAAAAAAAGAAACCCAATCAGATTACTCTTCTACCAAAATTACCCTACACTTCTAAACAAACCAATTACCAATTTAAGAATTACCTCAAATAACATAGCCTGCTAAACAAGAGAAAGTACCAAACCAATACACATCTAAAACTTAATAAATAAAATAAATTCCTTAATTTGTATGACTGAAGATTTTGAAGACTTTCACAATTTAGTTGTAATTTTTATAAACAGAATAAGGGATTGTTTTTTAAATGGAAAATTTACAGCTTGATTGATCAGTAAGGAACTTTTACGAGCAGGTTTACAGAGTTCAGCTCAAGTTGGAAATGAAAATCCAAATATAGCTTACTCCAGGAATCAAAATTCAGTTAACTTCTGCATTAACTGCAACATGGTGTTCATAAAGCACTTAAATGACAATGAAAGCAGGATCTGAAACTAAGTTCCTAAAAAAGTGAAATTGTTAGAATAAAGTAATAGGGTAGGTTACCTACCAACTCGGAGCTTTGACTAGTAACTGGTGCGCCATCAGGTCCAGATATTATAACAGTGTTGCCCTGATAATGACATAGTTAATGATCAAGAAAGCTGATTCCAGCACAAGATGCAGCTTCCTAACTGGAAGCATTACATATAAATCTTTAAGAAAGTAAAATAACCTCCTTATTTCTGATAGCCATGTGACCAGGTGGAGGAGCAGGCAGTGCCTGTGCTGGAAGAGCTACTGATTTACCCCAGCCAATCTTCAATTCATATTCATAAACCACCACTCCTGAAACAGATAATTAAAAGAAATGTGAAGGCAAACAAGAAAAAATAAAACTTCTACTAATTAAATTTCAGTTTTGTTATGATGAGAATAGAGCATAGATGAGTTCTAATTTTTTTTTAAAAAAAATCATGATGCAAAATGTCTCAGTTGTATAAGATACAATACAAAAGACCATTACAAAACTACATTATCTAATTTAGACTATTTGATATCATATTTTTAAAAAAATATTAGTGAAAAAGAATTTTTTACAATACATGAAGTTTGCAAGAAAGTTGAGCGTCAAACATGCTGCAGATAAACATGGAAACAGCTAGGAACGAGATTTTATTGTAGATGATTAAAGATGGTAAAACCTTGCATTTCATCTTTAGCAGCTTGTCCATCAGCTCTATTCATGAAAGCAACAAAGCCACAATTTCTCTGCCGTCTCCGTTCTTCTTCTGTTCGTGGCCACATTATTTTCACACTAGCAATGGGTCCAAACCTCCCAAATGTCCTCAAAAGAAAGTTCTCATCCACCTAACATAAGAAGAGTGACACCTCTAAAACTCATGAAAATATATGTAATATTACTATTTGAAGACAGAAAAAAAGATACCAACCTTGGGAGAGAGATTCCCAACATATAAATTTGTTGTTTGTGGATCTCCATCATCAAATGAACCTGGGAACTTGCCGCTAGGATCAAAATCATCTGGCAACTCATCAAAATGGCTAATAGGCTGCAGAAAATAGTCGACCTAATCAAGCATGATCCCCATATACACAACACAATGTAACATGTAATATGAACTATACAAATACATGTTCAATATTCATAATGAATCCTACACTAGACCAACTCGCCCTGTAATTATTACTTTCTTTATATTAATCTTGACCTACACATGTTTGTGATAAATATAGAGGAAAGTAGATTATGCTAGAGTTCTTTTAGCATGAAGCTTGCAGTTAACAGTGGAACAGACCCCTTTCCCTTATTACATTCCTTAAAGCAAAGAAGACAAATTTGGATGCTTTCCTCTGCCTCCATTTTTCATTCCTCCCACTTCGCATCTCATCGTTGCAAATACAGTGCAGAAGACAATTTATGATTCTATAAATAATTCACAAGAAACACAAGAGAATAATCCTCTAAGATATTTATCAAAATTGAATAAAATGTTTACAAGTAATACTGTTATATATCAAACAACATTATACAATTTGGCAGACACATGTGGGAGTTCCAAAGGATTTATATTTGGCACAAGTCAGAAAGTTAAGAGAAATTTTTCGCATCAATAAGCATTGGAATCATTTTCGAATGAGTTTGGTAGGAACTGGATTTGGCTTGTTAGAATTAAGATGAGCAGGTGCCTTCAAACTTGCAGTGACACACCATAATCTTTGGAATTAGGAATAAATGCAGCTTGTAAAACATAGTATCACTTTAACCCATAAATAGAATGTTCTTTGATGTAGTTCAAATTGAATAAAGGAGAATAAGACCATCAAGTTATCGGCTTACCTCAACTCTGTACGCCCTTTTCCACACTACTATGTAATGATTACCCATCACTCATTTTGTGGTTCTCTACTCAAACAAACTATCTTCAGGACACTTCTATCTTCTACTTTTCAGTATGTCTGCTTCATCTTTGTCTATTATCCTATGTTGTGCTCTTATTTTTCCCTATTCTATCTCCACCAGCATAGCCTTGCTTTTTTCTCTCTGCTTGACCTATACCTAGATTACTGCTTTCTATAATTACTATTAGCTCATGAAAAAATGCAAAAAAGCTTCTAACTTACAGATGAAAGAAGATATTCATGCAATCACAATTGGTCCAGCAGGAAGCTATAATTTAGAGCAATTCACAGATGTTTTTCCCCAACTTTTTCTCATTTTACCACAAAGAAAAATGCCAGTGTATTCACTTTGCACTTTCTAGAGAAATATTTATCATAAGTACTTACAACAGTATTATCTGTATGCCGCCCTTCACGCTCTTGATTCCGCTTCTCCCTTAGTTCTTGCTCAAACTTCAGCTCCTCCAAAAACTTATCAATATGACGAGTTTTCCCCTTCTCTTTCTCCCTAGGTTTCTCATCATCCTTCAGAAAATAACAAAGAAGACATCAGAGAAACAATAGGCAAATATCAAAATACAACTTGCAAAAGCTAATAAAGCATTGAAGATTAAAGCAACAACCACTCAGTTTGAGACACTTGTCTCTGGAATGCTAAGATAATCAAATACTCAATTTGCCACTGTATAAAACCAAAATTGCATGATAACTAATGTCAAAGACTAATTCATAGTGGCATAGAATTAAAATAACACAGAACAAGTTAGTCACATGATTGCCTATCTACTTCAGAAAGGAAAGAAAAAGGAGTAAAGCTAGATTATCAATTTAATTGTCCAGCAAAAGAAAATGAGGAATAAAGTTAACTAAATCAGATCAACTTAGCCTGGAAACTTTAACAAGGATGCTATTGCAAGCTAAGCCAATACAAGTATCAAAAATATCTTGTTATCCTTTATTCACCAGCTTTTCTGAAGAACTAAGTCTGCACAAGTCTATCAATAAGTGAAAGTTTGGCATCGCCATTATGCTACTCCACAAATAAATATATTTACGATATCTCTCTAAAAATTCTTTTTCTTTGCTCAGAACTCGACACAAGATAGAATCCAATGGACTAAATGGCAAAATCCAACATGTTGATCATTAAAATTTTCAGTATAATCTCTCTAACCACTTGTTTTCAAATAATAAGTGAAAGATATGAAGTTCCTCACAGAAGCTACAATCTTATCAGTAAAACCATGCATTGTAAAAAGTGTCATTAAGAAATGGCAAAAGAATTTGGAGATTCATTGTCCTGAAACTATGTCTGCCAACTCATACTAACCTTTTTCTCAAGTTCTCTTCCATGAGATGGAGGTGGCAGAAAAGATGGCACATACCTGTCAAAGAACAATGACATCAAGAATACATTTGATACACAACTATAGGTCACCTTGTACAATGTGATGACAAGAACTTAGCAATGCCACACAATAAACATACATACAATGCCATCCTTTAAAGTTGTAAATGCTATAGACAGTAGATAATCATTAGTTTAGAAAGATATGTGGCCATGCTCAATTGGTGTCCTATTCATCTGTTTCTGATATGTCATGAAAAGGAAGCAGTTGGAATCAAAGAGAGGGAGACAAAGTGATGATGGATACCTTTTTCTCTTGTATCTTCTGACAAAACCTTTCCCTTTGCCTAAAGAGAAGGGCCTTATGCTTTTATATTTCTATAAACCTAACTTATTTTTGAATCTTAATGGGCACCCATTTGGTGGTCTAGCTGTTGGGTACATCTATTTCCAAAGCATCAAAGCCACTTCCCACCATACAGCTTTGTGCATGTCCTAAGATGCATGGTCTCAAGACAGCCAGTGAATATCTCTTGATTGCCAGATGCACTTCATCTCCCATCCATCAAAACATGTCCGCCACATAAATGGCAGGTTGTTATCATGAGTAGCAGGAACATGCAAGTGACACTAAATGGATTGCTTCAAAGGCACATGTGAAAGTTGAAAACACCATTTAGATGCCAAGATGCTGTTCCCAAAGAATTAAATTATCCTACCTCAAAACCCACTTAAGATCCTATCAGTACGATGAGGGCAACCAAGACTCAATTGGATAAGTCACCTACTGTATGTCCAAGGTGGTCCAGTTCAACCATATCCATCTGTCATCCTAGACTTGATGCAAAATTGGGTTATGACAACGTGAATGCAATTAAAGGTCAATGAATGATACTAAATGAAGACATCAAAGGGTTGAGATGCAATAGCTAAATGTATTGATTTGAATGCATTATTTGATAATTTTAATATTAGAAAAAAATCATTTTAATTTG
>JBBMKF010448793.1:0-12694 GCA_037834155.1 Curcuma caesia | reverse complement strand
GGTTTGAATCTTAATCACAAATTTATATTGTTTGAATTGTGGTTATATTTATCATAAACTTTTTAATAAATATATACATTGATTTTTCTTATAAACATGTTTTTTTGCTTTGATTTATTATAACATAGTTTTCTAAGTTTTTTTTAAAAATTACTATAAATTTGTTATATATATTTTTAAAAATATCAAGTAAATAAATATCAAAAAAGATATTTTTAATTATTAGAATCGTTATTTCATTGTTATCGTAGTAGCTATTACACATGTGTTAAATAAACCTATAGTTTGGTAAAAATATAATACATAAAACACCTTTATATAAACAAAAATATTTTATCAATTTAGTTTAAACTTGAATAAAATCATTAAACATGTTTAAAATTGCTTTAAAATTATTATAATAGCTATTAAGTGATTACTACAGTCTTATAGTAGCCATTAATGGTTGCTACCATTATTAACCACTAAATAATTACTATGTCTATAATAATTTTATGATAATTTTAATCTTTTTAAAGTTATATTGATCAAATTTAAGTAAAATTGACAAATTGATAAATAATATTTTTATATAAAAAATTATACCATTTTAACTTTTTTAAAGTAAAGTGTACTTTTTGACAATTCTTATAATTAGGGGGTGTTCTTTTATTTTTTACCCATATAACAGTTGTTGTGTAAATTTATTCAAAATGAAAATTCATATTTATTTCATTAAAATCTTAAAAAGTTTGAACTATTTTAATAATTTAATAATTATATAAAGATATCTTGTTATTTGATAAGTTGATAAATTAAAAGAAAATCTAAAAAATTTCTTTTTTCCCCCCTAATTTTAACTTCAGTAAAAACCAAGACTATATTATTCTACATCTCCATCCCAAAGCTGAAAGCGAAAGTAGCCCTCGGAGCAACAACAGCGGCAGCAAAGAGCGAGAAAAGCTTCCCAGCTGTCGGTCGGTGATGGCCCGTCTCTTCCGCGGAGCAAGCCTCGGCCACACCAACGGCACCTCCTCCTCCGTCTCCATGCCTCCCGCCGCCTCCTCCGACCTCCCCTCCCCCTTCGGCCCCCTCGGCGTCACCCTCTCGGACGCCGATCTCCGCGAGACCGCCTACGAGATCTTCGTTGCTGCCTGCCGTACAACCGGCTCCAAGCCACTCACCTACATCCCCCAGTCCGAGCGGACGCCCCCATCTTCCACCCTCTCGTCGTCGTCCTCCTCCTCCGCCACGACACCTTCCTCGCTGCAGAGGTCGCTTACCTCCACCGCTGCCAGCAAAATGAAGAAGGCTCTCGGGCTCAAGTCGTCCTCGGGCAAGAAGGCGAGCCCCGGCAAGGAGAGCACCCCCTCCAAGCCTGCCCGGAAGCCCGCCACGGTTGCTGAACTCATGAGGTTGCAGATGGGGGTCTCCGAGCAGACGGATTCGCGGATCCGGAAGGGATTTCTTCGGATTGCAGCCGGGCAGGTGATCTTCTGTCTTCCGAGATCACACCATTTGACTTTCGTTATTCCGTCCAGTTGTTCCCAACCACTTCCTCATTGTCATTGTACTTTATGACTTTTATCGTCTGATCTGACTTGTTCAAGTGATAGAACAAATGGTGAGTTTCCATGAGCTTTTATATAATTTATCGAAAATATCAGCTGGAGATCTTAGTCTGTGGATCTAGTTGCGATTTCTTGAAACTAGATCATAGATCTCGGGATACCCTTCTTGCATGTTAAAATTTTTCATTCTTCTTTGGTTTCCTTCTGATCCAGTTGATCTAAACATCTTATGTTCAGCCCAAATTACCTTTTCCAAAATTTTACTTTTGAATCCTGACTCCATGAGTGGTTTACTTTATTCTCTTGATTGATATGTGTGTGGCGTTGGAGATGTGCTTGTGTGATTAAATGTATTCACTAGGATCTTTTATGCTTCTGCTGTTTCAGTTTTCACCTTCCTTCCTAACTATGTAAAAAAGTGTTTATTTAGTCAGTATCCATGCAAGAATAAAATGAGATGATAGTTTTGTACACATATCACCAGTTGATAGTTTTGTACAAATATCACCAGTAGAGTATTGTCACTGGCTTAACGTTTGCTTTTTATGGCTATTTGCTTACCTTTTATGGAGTTCAATGGCAAAGCAACATCCACGTAGCTAACTCCATATAGTTGGTGGAAATTGCCGATATTTCTGATTTTGTAGTGCATTAGTCCTCAAACAAAGAATTTCAAGAGTGAACAGACTGGTAGCCCTTAGTGGTCTGTAAAGGATTTCCTGCTTTTTAATTACATAATTGCCTATTGATAGACAACATATGATTTTGTTTCATTATGACTTGGAAAAAAGGAACAAGGAACATATTTTAGTTCAAATTCATATTTGACAAAATTTCCACATATCTAGATGCCAAATGATAATACAATGCTTCAAATTTCCATCTAGGCTTTTGACTGGCACTGACCGTTTTCACCTAGTAAAAGGAACTAACTAGTTTATTGAGGTTGTATCTTTCCTTGGAGTTGAACATTTTGATATAGGTTGGAACCCAATGGCCAAACTTCTATATCACGAATAATATTGTTTAATATCTATGCCTCCCTATTTTCCTGACATCATACCTACATGGTTTGTTTATCTGTACGGACTTTATGCAGATGCCATATCGCTCAATAATTTGTAAATATTCTGTTTACTTGGTATCTACTAACTTAAGTTCATCGTAATAGCTTGGGAAGCGCATGGAGTCAATGGTTCTGCCTCTAGAATTATTGCAGCAATTCAAGGCTTCTGATTTTCCAGACCAGCATGAATATGAAGCCTGGCGGCATAGAAACTTAAAGGTTCTTGAGGCTGGTTTACTAGTGCATCCTCTCGTTCCAATAGAGAAGTCAGATGCTTCAGCACAACGGCTTAGACAAATCATACGTGGAGCGCATGACAAGTTGCTTGAAACTGGAAAAAATTCAGAGTCAATGCAAGTGTTACGTAGTGCTGTTATGTCCCTTGCCTCTAGATCCCCTGATAGATCTGCCTCAGATTGTTGTCACTGGGCTGATGGTGTTCCTCTCAATCTTTACCTTTATCAAATGTTACTGGAATCTTGTTTTGATGTCAGCGAGGATGGCTCAATCATTGAGGAAATTGAGGAGGTTTTAGAGTCGATAAAGAAGACTTGGGTCATCCTTGGTATAAACCAGATGCTTCACAATCTCTGCTTTACTTGGGTATTGTTTCACCGGTTTATTACAACTGATCAAGTAGAAATTGATCTGTTGCTTGAAGCTGATAATCATATGGCTGATGTTGCAAAAGATGCAAAAACAACAAAAGATCCAGGTTATTCAAAGATTCTGAGTTCAACTTTGAGCTCAATATTAGGGTGGACGGAGAAAAGACTTCTTGCTTACCATGATACTTTTAATGCTAGTAACATTGAATTTATGCAAGGTATCCTATCATTAGGATTATCTGCTGCGAAAGTGTTAGTTGAAGATATTTCCAACGAATATCGGCGTAAGAGGAGGGAAGAGACTGATGTAGCCCGTAATAGAGTTGATACTTATATCAGATCATCACTTCGTACTGCTTTTGCCCAAGTAAGATCTTGTCAAGTTTGTATTTATTTTTCTGGCCATGCTTACTTATCTTTTGCACATGAATCGGTCACTAGTTTAATACACTGGGTAGACATTAGTATGAATCAATCATTTAAAACATGTTCTGCTTAACAGATCATGCTCCATACAGGAAATGACAGTATTTCCCTGACTCATTAATCCAAATTCCATAGTTTTGTTGATTCCCATGCAAGAGAACAGTCGATAATACACTGTCCTGTTTTCTCTTGATGGTATGGATATTAATAAACGGTTGGTTTGTGTTCATGAATTCACATTGTCCTATTAATTATCATTCCTTTTATTTTTTGCAGAAAATGGAACAAGCAGACTCCAGCAGGCGATCTTCAAAGAACCAGAACAATCCTACTCCTGTTTTGTCCATCCTCGCAAAGGACATTGGTGAACTGGCAAACAAAGAAAAAGAATTGTTCAGTCCAATATTGAAGAAATGGCATCCGCTTGCTGCAGGTGTTGCTGTTGCCACACTACATTCTTGTTATGGAAATGAACTAAAGCAATTCATATCTGGTGTTACGGAACTTACGCCTGATGCAGTTCAAGTACTTAGAGATGCAGATAAGCTAGAGAAGAATCTTGTGCATATTGCAGTTGAAGATTCTGTTGACAGTGAGGATGGAGGCAAGTCACTAATCCGGGAGATGCCACCTTATGAGGCTGAATCCGCGATTGCTAATCTTGTTAAGGTGTGGATCAAGGCAAGGGTAGACAGACTAAAGGAATGGATTGAACGAAACTTTCAGCAAGAGGTTTGTCTTTTTCTTAATATATGTGTGAAATATTCCTTCCAGGTTGTAAATTTTGGATTAATATTGGTTAGACCAAGACCACTTATGATAGGAATGAATACACACATCAATTGTTCCAGTGTCCAATGTTTCTCCAACTTCATATCATTCTGTGGAGGATCTTTTACATGGGAGAATTCAGAGGTGAAGAATAGTTGAATTAGTTAGATTTGTGAGTAGCTATGCTATATGTGTAAACCTCTTTCATAGCAACCCAATGAATATGACATGAAATTTATTTATTCTAAGAGTACTCTTTAAGCAATCAAGCTAGAGCACAGATATCAGTTGTCTAACTTGTTACATGGCTTAGAAAAACTGTCCTATTGAGTGATTAGGTGATAGTACTAGATTTTTTTTTTTCATGATCACCTCCCTATCTGGTTGTAAATACGAAATTGGGGAAAAGACTATTCAATTAGTCTCATGTATTTGGAATCAGCTATGAGGATCTTGTTCCTCCATTGATCTCATGCGTTAATAAATCAATAGAAATATTCAAATCCCCTAAACCACTTTAATTACAGCACTGGAGTTTTCTTTGATCTTCTCTATCCTTTACACCTTTAAGTCCAATTGATTCAACTTAATTATTCTTGGTTATTATTATTTTATTTACATTTGTTTTTGTAGTCACCCGACAATGCCATCTTAGCATATCTTCTTGGTTCTTTTCTTGTTTATATGCGACACTTTCTAATTGTCCACCTCTTTTTTTATTTATAAAAGTGTACTCTGATTGATAAAGTGTGACAGGTTTCACCATAATATTCTCTGGAAACTCTTCTTCATTTCCTTCTTGTTGAGTAATTGATCCAAGATATCTAGAATTCTTATGTGAAAAACTGATGACATCTACCTGAATTGTTTTATTAACAATTCATAACCCTCTTTCCTATCTATTAGTAGGGCTTTCAAATGCAAGATTTGCTTTTCTGGAAACTTCATTTCTCATATTGGATGATCAATATTGTATTATGAAACATTGCTGCAGAACTGGAACCCAGGAGCAAATAGGGAGAACTGTGCTCCTTCTGCAACTGAAGTTCTACGGCTAATTAACGAGACATTAGATGCTTTTTTCCAACTGCCTATACCAATGCATCGAGACTTGCTTCCTGATTTGTTAGTAGAAGTTGATAAAAGTCTGCAACACTATGCGATAAAGGTGAAGTCTGGATGTGGTAAGTGCCATGTAAACTGCAAATTAGTTGCTTCGGCTGGAAGTAGTATTAGTTGGTAAGCAAGTTCTTTCTCCCTCCGTTTTAGGTACACGAGGAAGTTTTATGCCTGCATTGCCAGCCCTAACGAGATGCGAAGTTGGTTCGAAACTGTGGAAAAAAAAAGAGAAGCCACAGAATTTGCCAAAAAGGAGATCACAGGTTGGATCAAGAGATAGTAATTCTTTTGGTCTATCACAACTATGCGTACGCATGAATTCACTTCACTACATACGGACAGAGTTAGAGAACCTAGAGAAGAAAATAATAACTTGTTTACGGAATGTCGAATCAGCACAAGCAGATATAACAAATGGGTTAAATATCACTTTCCAACTTACTCTAGCCTCCTGTCAAGAAGGAATTCTCCAACTATGTGAGACAACAGCTTACAAAGTGATCTTCCATGACTTGAGTCATGTTCTCTGGGATGCCTTGTACATTGGTGAGATTGCTTCTTCAAGAATTGACCCTTTTATAAGTTCACTTGATCCTGTGCTGGAGACTATATCCAGCACCGTGCACAACAGGGTAAGAAACCGTGTCATTACTGCACTAATGAAATCCTCTTGTGATGGGTTTCTGCTGGTTCTTCTTGCCGGTGGGCCAATGCGTGTGTTCTCTCGTCAAGATGCACAGATAATTGAGGAAGATTTTGGATCTCTGAAGGAGATGTATCTGGCTAATGGCGATGGGTTACCTCAAGAACTGGTTGAAAAAGCTTCATCACAAGTGAAAAATGTGCTGCCTCTGTTCCATGCTGATACTGAGAGTCTCATTGAGCGATTCAAACGTTTGATCACTGAGACAAATGGCACTTCACTCAAATCAAAGTATCCACTGCCTCCAACCACAGGGAACTGGAGCCCTACGGAGGCCAATACTGTTTTACGGGTGTTATGCCACAGAAACGATGAGGCTGCCACAAGGTTCTTAAAGAAAACTTACAACCTTCCTAAAAAGCTGTAATCTCTCACTATGTTTTTGGAAGGTAATTGTTGCTAGCCAGTTAGAATTTTAACGAAGATGTCCCAACTATGCTCATCATTCAGATAAATCTGATTTCTGCATTCTTGCCACTATTATGCAGAAGATATGCACTGGCTTTGACATTTCAAGGGCACCCACCCTTATGTCCCTGACCTCTGCACCATATGATTTACTTCTGCGATCCATTTGAGGCCAATGGTGATGATGCAACAACTAGATGACTGACCAGGTATAAGTTTGGCACATTTATATGGTTCTTTCTGTTAACTGAGATGTTCCTAAGGGTAGTATGTCTATACCACATTTAGTTGTATTCTTTTTTGTCTAGTTACAACGATGTTGTACCTCATTGTTTGGGTTCCTAATATGGTTTTCTCTAGGTTTGTAATCTATGCTTTGTTCAGTTGAAAAAATCACTGTTTGTGACAAAGGTGGCATCATGTGTTCGATTTAGTAACCCACACTCCTGTGTTATGTGCTGTTATATTTGTACCGCATTGTAGATGGAGATTGTGTTTGCAAATGACTATTAGATGATGGAATTTTGTTTTTGATACAAAATCAGAAAACTCCTAACTTGAACCAATTTATCTGACTTTTGACTCTGGATATTTCTTTTTCTCAGCAAGTGGGAATAAATTCGCTCACAGTGCGTGTGCGCACACACACACAAATGTTAGAAGAAACAACTAGAATGTGTTCGCGTGCGCGCGCACACACACAAATGTTAGAAGAAACAGCTAGAATGTGTTCCAAGAAACCATCCATTGATGTGTATATGTCCACCTATCCAGAAAACTGATTCTTTTTATTCTCTTTGTTGTCTTTGGATCAATGTTCATTCTTTACCTGCGAATCTGCGAAAAGGACTATGACCATTCTGCATGCCTTGTTCAGCAACAGTAGCATTGCTTTTGGGTTTAACTTGTTAGAAAGTAAAATCATGATTTCCTAGTTTTATATAGTCATCAACTAAAGAGAAATTTACAAGTTTGCATTTCTTGTGAATTAACAAGGATAATTTGTTGTGAACTAACAGCGAGAATACTAGGAGTTTGCATTTGTTGTTTACTAACGAAGAGGACTTGCAAGTTTGCATCTTTCAGTAACATTGTGATGAGCTCATCTGATTACAGAGTTGTGACCTAACAAAAAGAACTTATAATGTTGTATTTGTCGTAAGCTAACTAAAGAGAATTTATAATTGTGTGCATGCGGTAACACTGTTGGGCTAATACATCTTACATAGAGAGTCTTGTATTAACAAAGAGAATGTAAAAAAATTGTATTTGTGGTGTATCATAAAAAAAAGGTTCAACAAATGCCATCTATTGTATTTCTTTAATTCATGGATCAAGCGACACAACTGGAGCACAACCCCTATTATTTTTACTTGCAAAATATTAGATAGAGCAGGGCAAGGCGACATCAGTAAGTTCTTGCCTTCAATAGACTATTGGAAACTAATCATCGAAGACAAACACGCTACTTTCACAAGACAAGAAAATATGAAGAAAAAAAAATGAACTAGTGAGAAAAATGTGAACTAAAACCTTATAAATACTACGAGTGAAAAAAATTATAAATTGAGACAGCTAATAAGCCAGCATATTACAGAACCAGAAAAGATTTCAGGACCACTGATCAAATGATGAATCAACACTTTTTGAGATGAATTAATTAACCAAGAACACAAAATACTTTTAAGTGGCGTGTTGCATTAAAAAAACAATGGAATAGAGACTTTAGGACTACTTTTCCAATGACTTGAATCATTAGAGCTCAAAGTTCTTTTGTTCCAGAAGCCTGCTGCATGTGGGATATTTTCGTGGAGCGGTTACTTCAAGGAGCAGCAGACTATGAAGGGATAGATCGGGGGCATCATCCCTTATTTACTAGGCATAAGCTTATATAAAATTTAATGTTGATCAAAATTTAATAAAATAAAACAAAATTCACCCTATAAATGTAGAACAATGGTAAAATTTGAATCTCAAATGAGATTAATATTTTGAAAGTCTACTTCATCTGTACTTTAAATTTATTCAACAGGTGAATCAATGGATTAGCAGGACGAAGCCCACCCCCTAGATTACCTTAAAAACAAAGACTTGCAACTCAATGAGCAATCATGGTATCCTCTCTTCGTCCTTGCGTGAGGTGGGAAGGTCATGCATGGCCATGACCTCCTCCATTATTACTATTTAAGCTTACAGCAACCATAAACCGCTAATCGAATTCCCATGAAACAGGGCCAGTGGCACAGAGCCCTCACTGGGACTGCTCGAGCTCCTGCAGGTAATGAGAGTGCGAGGCCGCAAGGAGAGCCGCTCCGACGCCGGAGCCATCGTTCGCCATCTTGATGTCGACTGAAGCCGATGCCTCTTCTCCCAGCATCTCCCTCACCGTGCACCGCACCGTCTCGCTGAGTATCGTGTAATGCTCGTAAAGTCCACCGTCCATGGCGATAACCGTCCTCGGAACGCGACTCCCTTCCTCCCCTGCATCATCGCGGCCAACCTTCTTCACGATGCCGACGATGCCGGCGGCAGCCAAGCGCCCGCTGCGTCTCGCGACGACGTCACATATCTGAACGACCACTTTTCTGGTTCGGAGAGAGGTGCTCGATATCTGGAACTCAAAAGGCAAACACAGATTTTGGGATCAAGTGAATATCGAAATCTCAGTCTTCTAATTACTTCAGAGATTCTGAACCCCCAATTCATCCTTCAGTTTAGTTCCAACAACAGTAAGATCGGATGATTTATCATGATGCATGGCAGACATTACTGGAGTCCTGCAAATCTCTCATTCAAAATTTGTAGAAATCTGCAGAAGCAAGTCATAACCATATACATACATACATACCTCAGTACGAATGGAACTTGTAGTTTTTCAGGCACAGTTTCTCCAAAAAGGGCAGCTTCCTCAGCCAATCTCAGAAGAATTCTTCGTAGTATTTCCCCCAAGTACATTCCGGAGATCAACTTCTCGTAAATCTGCCATTACTAGACGTCGTGAAGCTCGAATTTTACGATCGAAAAAAGTAGGTGAGCCTCACCTGTTCTCCGGGGTTCAGGCTCTCATTGTCCAATGCTCGATCATATTCTGTTATAGGGAGATGAGATGAGCTAAAATTTCCCCACTCCATATTGATAACCTAGATCGATGATCAGAAGAAAAAAAGGTTGAACAAACAATTCAAGTGTGCTCGATTCGTCTCGAAATCATCCAAGAGATGTTTCATGTTTCTCACCATGTCTCCTGATTTGGGCAAGAGTCCCTGCCATTTAGGAATCGCCTCGGCTCGCTCTACGTAAGCTGCATTGGTGCCGGTGCCCAATATCACTGCGGCAACTACGTCTTCATCATGGTATCTACCCCCGGCCAACGTTCCGATCGTATCGTTAACCTACACCGGAGGAACTACTCGTCGACAATCGTCTACGATAAAGGAGTTTATCGCAGCAGGAATTGCTAACGAAGAGCAAAGAACTCACCAAAGCAGACACTCGCATATTAAGGCCTTGTCTCCTCATGGCCCTGGTCAATTCAGCCACCACATCTTCGCCGACCTGCAACATCGACGAGCTCATAAACTTAACTTCATCGATACGATACGATTGCTTTAATTTGGAGAGGTAGATGAAGGTTTAGATTACCGTGGCATCGATATTGAAACCTTTTGTCCATTTAACAAGAGTGCCTGATCCTATGGAGATTTGCCTCACTGGAAAAGAAAAGGTAAAGCCAAGCTCCCTCTGCCTACCAACAGGAAGGTGATAGTCTTCGCCTTCAGAAGCAACAAACCTCGCTAAAGCTGAAGCTATAAAATCAAACAGTTCCTGGAAACATGGAGTAGAGGAATTTAGATGTTCTACGAAGACGAAAAAGAATACAACTTTAAACATTTCAGTTACATCTGAGCCTCCAGTCATGAGTTGTGGAGGAATTGAAACCTCCTCGAATTCTTGCTTAACGACTCGACGCTCCTTCCCTCCGAGTTGTACTCGCAGGACCCGGAAGTTGGTTCCGCCAAGGTCCAAAGCATAGAACAGTCCTGCCTCATCCCTGCAAGAGTAAGATTCCAGGAGTGAAATGCATACTGAAAGAGTTCAGGAAAGCAACAGCAAGAAACTCATCAATCATCTCACTGAGTCACTGTAAAAGATAAATGAAAAGTAGTAACAGAATATATATATATATATATATCGTCGACGTCGAACACACTGAAACAATCAAAGTTAAAATCAAATATCGATCGAAAGATGGGGATGATCAACAAGTTCACAAATGGAAAAAGGGGCAAAAGAGAGACGGGCGCTTACCCGGTGGGAAGGTTGTCGACGTAGCTGATCAGCATCTTCAGCTTGTTGCCGCCCTCGGAGGCGAGTCCGGCGTGCATCTCCACCGCCATCGCATCCGCCACCTGTCTCAGTTTACTGATGGGCGTGGCGCAGCTCTCCTCGAGCTCTCTCACCACGGCGTCGACGTGAGCCCAGCGGACGGAGCTCTGCGCCCGCTGCCCTACGACGAGGGCCGTCACCGCGCACGCCGCCGCCGCACAAGTCACCGCCGTCGCGACCGCTCCCTTCCCCATCGCGCAGGAGGCAGTTCCTCCGACGAGTCGATCGAATGGCCTAATATAACAAGACACACACGAAACAAAATCCTAGTTTTGGATGCCAATACGATCTAATAACAGCAACAAGATGGGATTTTGGTGATATCGTGAGCCCTTTTCCACCCTGAATAGGATCGAGAAGTGGAAAAGGAACGATCTTGGAGGGAGAACAGATTCTTAAGCCTTCGTATGGAATTTAATTTGTTCTGCACTAGCGAAGAGCAAGCGCGCCAGCAAAATCAAGATCAATTTTCAACATGACCACTAGCATTTAAAGAAATTTTTAAATGCTACCCAATATTCCATTAATATCAAACTGCCTTCTAAAATATTTTCATGTTGTGAAAATATACCCTTTTCCAGTCATAAACAAGTTTTCTAAGTGTCTCAACAATTAATTAGGCTTTCACACTTAAGAAATACCCTTTCCTTTCAATAATTTTTCTTTGATTTAATTGATTAATATGGGTTAAGCATTCTTTTGAATCTTTTTTTATTCTATTTTTCCAACCATCATCTCCTATATTTTCATTAGGAACATGCATTGTCCTATTATCCTCTTTAGAACAAAACTCCCATTTTTTCCTTAGTCATTTTTTAGGACGATAAATGAATTAAGCCGAGTCAATTTTTATGATGTTCAAACTGATTTAATAAGGTAATAGAGTCAAGCCAAATTAAGTATAAAATGAATTAAATTATTGAAATGATTGTTCAAATTTAACTTGATTTCTTTTTAATAAGTTTGAATTTGGTTTAAACTAGGTTCAAACTTGACTTGTTAATATCGAACTATCAATTCAAGTTTATTTGATTGTTTAAAATTTTTATATTTTAAACTTATTTGATTGATTATTAAACTTGATAATACAAACTTATTTGTTCATTTTTAATTTTTTATTTATTGAATATATTAATAAGAGTTTTATTGATGAGCATTATTCACGAATATGATTCACTCAATTGTTTATGAATATTATTTATTAATATTAATGAACTGAATATATATATATATATATTCAAACTTATTTATTTAATTTAATAAATTATATAAACTTATTAATTTAATTAATCTTGTATATTAAATGAATATAAATAAACTCTTATCAAGTTAAATACTAATTATTTTTAATCTAATTGTTTCTTTATGTGACTACATATATATCATCAACAAGTCACATTCCACTCCCAAATAAAAAATAGGCCACCTCAAAAGCTTCCATTCACTAAACCATCCAATTAGCATAACTTATAAGGGCTAAAATAAATACATACAAACTTTGTGAAGCAAAAGCCATCGATGCTTTTGAGCATCGATATAAAGTTTAGACTATGACATTTATGCAATTTTAATTGACAAAGAATTATGATAAACCTACCTTATTCTTTGATAGCAAGATAGAAGAAACATATTTCATCATGCTTTTGAGCATCTCAAT
>JBBMKF010448763.1:0-12695 GCA_037834155.1 Curcuma caesia | reverse complement strand
TAACCAATTAAACAACCGGGAAAAATCCAAACTTTGGGTCGTCAACGCTCCCTTTATGTGCAGAAAGAAAACAGGAGAAGGTTGGGATCGCTATCACCCATGAGATGAGGCGAGGCGGAGAGAAAAAGAAGTGGCTTTTGCTAGAAGAAAGGGACATGGAATTGGAGGGAAGTGGAGAGGCAAAAGATAAGATTGAGCCAGGAAATTGATAATAAAGAAATACCAGTAACTCTCACGGCGACACATCTATTTCTAAAACTGCCCCCAAATTTTTAATTATCTGTTTATCTTTCGAACGAGGATGACAGAGCGAAGGCGTTCGCAATGGCGAGCCCGGAGGAGTTCCCGCCGTAACCGAGGTGGGTGGTGGTGAAAGAAGGATAACGGAGAGAATGCAGAGGTTGGAGAAGGAGTTGGACGCGCTGCTATGGGGAGTGACGGATGAGAAGCGCAGGGAATTCACGGGCGCCGGCAGGGGATCCAAAGCAGAAGCTCCACAGCGAAATCGACGCCCACGTCGGCCGCAGCCGCCTCCAATCTCCCGACCCTCCACCGCCGCGGTATCTTCCTGGCGAGGTTAGTGACGCCGGTGTGGGGGTGCGCGGATAGGTAGCGGAGCTTTCGGCCCTTTCTGCCGCCGTGTTGCAATTTTAATAACTCAACTTGACTTTTATTTATTAAAATATTGAAGTTAATCCCTTTTTTTTAATTCAGGTGTGCGCACTTTGGTTTGGCCCCATTAATTTTGATGGATAAATTCAAAAAATATTAAAAATGGTAGTGGTTTTTTAGGCTCTCGGATCAGCAATTGATCGATCCATTAAAAATTATTATAGGATAGAACAGACCGATTTATCAACCTAACAAATTTAAAAAATTTTAATCAAATCCAATTCAAAATAGATTACAGATTAGATTGTCAATCTAGGGATATGTCAACAAATAAAAAATATAAAAATTTTTAAAAATTTTAAATTTAAATTATAATTTAAATAAATAAAATAAAATTTCTCAACCAAACGATATTATAATTAGATTAGATTGTTAATGATCTGATTAGACTAAATCTTTTATTAAAATGAATAATTAATTTATATCAATTATAATTTTTTGATTTATCTTTTTACATATAATTCTGAAATTGACTGTGTAAAATTATTAAGATAATAGATTTTAACTTTTGTTGAGGAGTGATTAACTTATAACTTATTTATTTGTTCAACTTAACAACTTATTTGATCGACGGTCGTATTTGGCAGTGGTAAAATCGAGATTTTGAATAAGTGGTGGTGCCTTTTTGAAAACTTAGAAGACCGATGACGCTATAAATAGTTATAACCACATCTACCGCGATCTTAGACGAAATTTCGTTGAACTTCCAGCTTCGCCTCCGCCGCCATCTGCTCGTCACAAACCCTAGCTTCGATCACTCTGTCCCTGAGCCGTAGGCCCTGATCCTGTTCTTCCGGCGATGGCATTGACCGCGCGGCTGCGGGAGCTGATGAAGAAGTACGGCACGGTGGCGATCGGCGTCCACTTCTCCGTCTCTGCCGCTTCCATCACCGGCTTCTACGTCGCCATCAAAAACAACGTTGACGTCAATTCCATCTTCGAGAAGGTTGGCCTTTCGTCTGGCGTCCCCGATAAGGAGTCCTCTGCCTCCTCTCCCTCCTCTGGCGGCGGCGATGCCGGCTGGGGCAACGAAGTCGTCTTCGACGGCCATGAATCTCCGCCGCCGAGGGAGGAACAGAAGAAGAGGAGTAGGACGGCGGAGCTGGCGGCTTCCTCTGGCGGAGCTTTTGCTCTCGCGATACTCTGCAACAAGGCCCTGCTTCCGATCAGAGTACCGATAACAATTGCTCTCACGCCACCAGTAGCAAGGTTCTTGGCTCGGAGGAATCTCATCAAGAAGCATGTATGATCATTCTATCTGAATCTCGATTCCTTTACTTTCACTATGTGCTTTCCTTCTGCTGCGTAGCTGGAAATACTTTTGGCATATGGAACTACTGAATTACCAAGAACTTTCTTGAGGTGCTCCTAAACATAAATTTGTTCCTCCCTGATAAAATGAATGGAAAGTTTACATCTTGTGGTGTATGTTTGTTGATTATGAATAGCTTTAGCTGTGATGAATTTTGAATCTGAGACTCCTCATCTTTTCTTCTCTCTTCTTGTCTATATGAGGATTTAGTTGTTTGCTTTCGATCCAGTTGCAATATTCAGTGTGTATTGATCTTTGTTGTATTGATGGAGGTATGATATTTTTGCTTACTAGATGCAAGCTTTCTGATAGAAATTACTAAGATGTATATCGGAAAATGTACTAATCAAACACATTTGTTTTATACTTCCACATAAAAGAATATGTCAAACATAGTTTGAAGTGCTTGCATGTAACACACAATAGTAATTTACAATGGATGCAATTAGCCAAAATAAAATTAAAATTAAAATTAAAGTATTTACAATTTGCAAAATGATTACTTTAGTTGACACTTGTAATATACAGACCACCAAATTGGTAGCTTAGGATGTCTGATTCATTCATAAAGCTTCATGATTCCATCTCAATGTTTAGATGAACAATTTGTTGTAGAATGAATCATTCTAAGAAAGCATTGCATTCCACGCATTCCATAGTTTTAAGAGATGAAATGCTTCACTCTACCTATACTACTTATCATTTCATTATATTTGAAATCGAGATTAACAAGGTGTGGAATAGACAAGCTAGGTCATCGTCTTATCAACCAAATGGATTGGACACACTGAGCAAGCTGTGCCAACTAAGTGTATTGGGAAAGCTTGGCGAACTAGATGGTACAAACAAATCGGGTGGAGAAGAAGCGCCAAGCGGGCAGGGTGAATTAGGGTAAGTCAAGGGTGATTTAGACTAATTGAGTAGGTGGACACGCCTAATGGAGCAAATAAATCAAATAAACTACGTGGATTAGATAAATTTGTTAAACTTATTAGTGTGCTAGACACACTGGGTGCGTTGAACTGACTAGTCGAATTGGATGAACTAAATATAGAATAAATCATTCCACTTGCCATATTACTCCATCAATTCAACCAAACAAAAGAATGAAATGAATCGTTCTGGCTATCATTCCATTCCTATTTCATTTCCACTCCATCCATTCTTTTTTACTAAACACAATCTTATCATTTTAACCCAATTTAGTTTAATACAAACTGATTCAAATGAACTTACCATATGCAACTTCCATGTCTTCCCCTCCCAAATCCATTACACACCCGCATTTAAAAATCATGACTAGATGTTAATGTCACCATGGAGCTATAGATAATGCCCAAATAATAATGCTGGAAGGATGAGTTTCTTCTTATTTTCTGCATTTAATATACATTTTGATATTCCCTGTCTATTTCCAAGTTTGCTCTTGATGAGAAGTTCTTTGCAGTATATTCGCTGATTCGATTATGCATTTCGAGTCGGCTCATCTTTTTGGATCAAGCATTGTCAGATAACTAATAGACAAAGAAGTCAGTAGTCTTCAGTAAGCACTAAACAAGAACACATACAAAAAGGGACCAAAAAACATATATCAAGAAGTTTCTTAGAAGTTTATATCATTCTTCTTCTTGCTAATCATCCCTAAACCTACATAGCATATATCTTAGAATGCTGGAATGCTTCTGCATTATGAGTTTGGAATTGAGAAAAAGGGACAACCAAAGACATGTACTTTGCCACAGCAATAGGTGAACTCCTAATATGGTCTCCTCATAGTGCCTGTATTTTAGTTGTATGAGAAACAATAAATTTGGCCTCCATGCTGCTTCAGATCTTTCTTTCTTAGAATTTTATTTAAAATCTGTATAGCGAGGCTTTCTCGAACTGTATCTGTTGTTTTCATATCTTTCTTTCACATTCTTCTATGTATGATGTATCAAATCTTTATTGCTGTTGTTGGCTTGACATGCCAAGGTTCTTGAGGACCAGAAACTTGATGCACAGCCGAGAACACGTAAATCTACCGAGTTCATTCGATCTAAAAGAAAATTTCCCATTCAAATATAAAAACTTAATAAAACATTCAAATGGTTTTTTTTTACATTTGCAAAAAAGTTGAGAGATGAGCTTTGTTGCAGTAATTGTTTGTGTGATTTGGTAGTATTTGCATACTTGCATCAGTAGCACCACGATCAGCAGATTAAGCTTGAACAAGTATTAGATTGCTTTATGTTTCTAGTTACAACAGCAATTAAGCAAAAGATAGGGCAATTATTTTGCCCCTAAAGTCACAAACCCTATCTGATGTAGGTAACCAATTTGTACAAAAGCCATATCGACATAGAACTCAACCTCCCTCGTTAGTTGTTGCTATTTTTAGTATTATTATTATTATTACAGGCGACGCGGACGCGGTTTCTCCTCTCCTCCACCGCCGCCGACGGGTCTCGTGGCGGCGTACAGGTCGGCCATCAGACGGTACCGCTTCGTCCTCTGCCACGGCCCCATCTCCTCCTCCTCCTCCCTATCCTCCTCGTTTCCGACGAGGACGGCCTCGGGCGACAGCGGCGGCTGCATGTTGATGGACCGAGGAGAGGAGGAGGAGGCCGAGGAGGAGACGGAGGAGGCAGCCTCGGCGCTGCTTTCGCTGAGGTGCACCAGAAGCTCCGCCGCCGCCAGATCGGCCGCGGTGTAGAGATCTCCGAGGATCCGCGTGCGCACCGCCGCCGGAGGCGGCCGGAGCGGGAGCTGCGAACCGCCGGTTAGGGTTCTTCCCATCTCTCTTTCGTTGGCTCTCTCCTCTCTCGCGCGGTGGCGTTCCCTGGCTTTTGCTACGCTTTCTTTTCGTGCGGGCGTAGTTTTTTTTTTTTAAGAAATTTTATTGCGCCCCTCAATTTTAATCGCAATTTTCTATTTAAGAAAATATCATCGAGGTGACGATTGGGCGCTCCTTGAATTTACTTACGTGCAACACGTGGAATTGGATTGTTTAATTGGCTTTTAAAATTCAGATAATTACTTATTTTATATATTTATATATATAATGGAAGGGCGAAATGGATTTGGAAACGCTACAATAAATTATAGGACGTGAGTGATAATTATATGTTTTTTTTATCAAATGGTTGATGATTTTTTCTTCCCTTCGACCAATAAATTAGTGATGCCTATAAATGATTTTTACTTTTTAGGATTAAGTCCATATTTGATTACAAAACAAAGCCTTTTGGCTATATTTGGAAATTAATTCTTTTTCTGGATGACTTGCCCCGGAATATAGTGAACATGTCTATCTTTTCTCATGAAAAGAAATTGCTATATCGGTTTAACTCTTTGAGGCAAATGTGCATTTCCACAAATTTAAGAGTGGCTTTTAATATATTTTAGCCCATAAGACTTTTATTATTTCCGAAATGCACCTTGTAGTTTAATATTATAGTTGACTCCTTGATAGACTTGTATTCCCTTGTCTTAATAGAGAAGGGAGGATTATTTTGACAATATTTATAGAGGGCGAAGTTGAAGCAATATCCTTTTCCGTTGTGGTCAATTATAACTTCCTAATTTACCTCCTCGTAAATGATCGTGGGACTGACTGTGTAAAACCGTTAGGGTGGTGGATTCCACTTTTTGATGAGTAAAGTAATATTAGTGACACTACTTGAGCAATTGGATAATGATTTGCTTAGCTTTATTCACCCGATAAATTATTCGATTTTGCAGGGGCCTATGAACAAAGTTTCAGAAGAAAAATTTTCAAATCTGTACTCCCAGGCCAAGAAATCTTCTTACAGAAAACCATGCAAAGGTAACTCTCATTTCGCCATTTTAGCCATCTAACAAGCTGCATTAGAAGGATTAAAACAAAGCTTAAGCTCAATCTCTTGTCATCTGAATCAGTAAATTCTTCACTTGATCTGCTTGCACCACTAGATCATCCCTCCTCTGTGATCATTAGAGTCCGCATCAATCTTAGCAGCTATCATGAAACGATAGTGTTAAAAGGGTAGATATATATAACATACATGAAGTCTGAAAACATTCAAGGCCAGGCTTCTAAAGGTTGTCAGAGTGGCATTGGTGACTTCGAGTCCTAATGCATTCATGGCCGCCATTAACCTCACGAATCCTCCTTCCTTGTGCTCCCACAGCACCATGACCAACAGTTCATCCTCCATCAATTGTTTCACTTCCACTTGTGGCTGATCAGTAAATCAACACAGCTTGTTATAAAAGATTCAATGCACTTGCTTTCTTTAAACACTGACCTCCATCTGTTGGTTCCCCTCTTCGTCGTCGCTTAGTAGCTTAGAATTGTCCATAAATTGGTTTGTTAGCTGATGATTAGGCATCGAGGCTTCCAGTTCGGATTTGGCATTGTCTTCCTCTAGTTGGTCATGGAGATCCTTGGCTTGTTGCTGTAACACATTCACGTACTCGATGGCATCTCCTAAGATTGAAGCTTTATCCATCTAGTACATATAAGAAAAAGCACATCAGTTCACTGAACTCAGCAACATGAGATGTCTGTCTGTCACAAGGAGTACTGTATTTGCTCTGCCTTTGTTATCTTTGGAACTATGGCTCTAAGAGCAAGCAGACCATCGCGGATCTTCTCCCGCCTCTTCCTCTCGGCTACCAGGTTCTTAGCCTGGTGCCGCTTCGGAGGCCTGTGTTCATCGTCCCCTTCTCCACCACTTCCTGAGTCACCCATAGGCGGTAAGTGGTGATGGGAAGTGTTCAAAAGGGTTGCCTTTGCAATACTAAGAGAGTGGTATTAATGGTGGTGCTAGAATTCGAACTCCTTGTTCCACAATTGTTCTCGATCAATTTGCTCAACTGTGGTTGGAATCTGAAATCATAACACTAGACGGTATCAGAAATAGCATCCATGGTTTCAAAATATGAAAAGTAAGGGAGAGGATTTCGATACCATTGTCGATATAGCAAGCTTCCTTGTGCTCGATAATTTTCTTTGAATCGTTCCGAAGATAAATAATTAGAAGAGAAGTAAGAAGAAATGGGAGAATCAACTGATGATATAGCCATGGATAACTGAAAGGCCACAATATAAGTTTGCATTGTGGTTCGCTGAAAGTGTTCAGGAAAAAACAGGCTCATGGTGATCTGATGATTGTGAGGGAAACAATTTGATTCTGTGCCGCTTTTGAGGTCGTTGGGGGATTAGGTGAGCAGCAATGGAAGGGTGTGGGGGACTGTCTGTGTTTCTTTTCTCATGCAATGGAATCTCTCGGTGTTCTTGGATATAAGGCTATAACAAATTTAGTATCCGATTGGATAAAAATTTATTTATGTTCATTTAATATATATAAAATTAATTAAATAAATAAATTTAAATAATTTATTTAATTAAGTAAATAAATTTAAACACATATATTAACTTATTAATATTTATGAGTAATGATCGTGAATTATATTTATCAATAAAATTTTTATCAACATATTAAATAATAATACATTAAAATAAATAAATTTATATTATCAAATTTAATAATTAATTAATTAAATTTTAAATAATCAAATTAATTTCAATTGAAAGTATGATAACATTGCTCATGTTTATAAAAAAATCAAATTAAATTTAAATAATTATTTTAATAATTTAATTTATTTTAGACTTGCCTCATTTGATTCGAATACTCTATCAAATAAATTTAAACACCATAAATCTTAACTTGACTAGTTTACTGCTTGAATTTTGATTTATTTGTTTCTTAAATAGGACTCTAAATGAATCAACAAATTTAATATTCAATTCAATAAAGATCATTTATATTGGCTCAATTGTGTATATATATATATAAACTTAAATAATACTGAATGAACTACAGTAGTCACGAATAATTTATAAAATAACTTATATAAAATTTAACAGTATATAGAAAAAACAGTCATGAATAATTCTATAACTTTTTTCTAAATCTAACCCATATGTTAAAAATAAACAACTAATATAAATTAATTGAATAAATAAAAATTTAATATAAATTATAAAAATAACAACATTAACAATTGAACTCGATTAAAAACTTAAATAATGTTCATAAAAATATTCACATTGTTCAGAAACAAACTTGAGTTCCACTTGAACTTTACAAAATTTTTAATAAATAAATTTAAGAAAACTCAATAAATAAATAAATAAACAAGTTTAAACACAAGAAAATTTAATTTGGCACCTCTAGAAATCACGACAGATAAAAGGTAGTTCGTCAAATTTTGTAAATGATAAAACTTTTTGGCCGGAAGCGTATGACTTCTCCGAATAAACAAATGAATGAGAGAGATAGGACAAAATGGACGTGGTTGAAGCAGCAATCAAAGAATCACAGATCCGGTTCGAGTGCAAAAAGAGTTTCTCACATCTTATTCGATCGAAATCATAAAAGCTCAGGAAAGAAGATTGAAATCATGATCCAGAACAAAGTTGAGAACCTCAATATACACATACATATATGCAGTATTTTGAAATATAATCCAATCAAAATTTATGGAGACAACAAAATCCCTACATATAATTTTTTTTAATCTTGATTCTGCTACGAGCATTTGATCCTACTTAAGACAACATCCAAACAGAGGGAAACTTACTAGGCTATCAGCTAATTTGAAGGCAGATAGTTTGCTATGCAACTTCATCCACAATGCTCGATCGCTGGATTTCTACTTTCTACACCTTAATTTAGTCTTAAAGCAACCAACTGAAGAACAAACTAGAAAAGGATTGTCTGCTGAAACAGACAGGCAATGGATTGACTATCAGATAGTTCAAAGATCAGCAATGTGCTTGTGCTCGTTGAGTTCAATTTGAGAAACGGAGAACAGTTTATAAATCCTTCTTTGCAGCACGAGCACCTAACGAAAATTAGGAATAGTTAGACATCATGGGCACGAGTTCCTTTCATTTTGCTCACTATGTCGGATGAAATTGAGTTGTCAACCAAATCATCATGGAGAAAAAGCAAGTAACCAACTGCAACAGCGAAGTAAAAGAAGAAAGACGAATAGTGGACCGAAATACATCAGGCTCAACACGGTTAACAAGTCATAGTTCAACATGAGAATAGTGATTTTTTTGGTAATTACCTATACCTTAAAATGGCATATGAATTTTCTCTCATATTAAAAACAAGTCTATTATTTAAACAACTATAAGCTTTTAGAATCCAGTGTTCAACTATTCCTGTTTGCAATTGTAAAAAATCGATTTCATTTCATGCTAAGGTTGTAATCCGATCAATTAGTTACCAAAACCTGTTGCCTCTAACATGAATTAACAATGATATTGCAATGTCTTTTCGATGTTCATTGCTAGACATAAATAGCTAAAGAATAAATCATCAGCATAGACTAGTGACAAAAGAAACATAAACTTCAAGCAATGATCTTGACTGTAGTGCAAATATATTCAATATGTGCAACCATGCCTCTGTTGGGTCTTAAATATGGATATAAGTCTAGACATACCTATGGATAGTAAGAGAATAAAATTTTAATAATGCCTAGAGATAGCAGGATTCGAAATGGAAATGGCTACCACTGAAACATTTGTGCAGCACTAATAGTTAAAAAAGAAAACAAACTTTGGCGTGTATTAACTAGAATAAACTACTTAAACTGTGGAAGCCAACGAATTATGATGTATCCTGAACCAACTCGTATAAGAAACACCTAGCAAACTATGAAACTTCACAAAATGAGTAACACCTACTGAAATGCTTTCCAGAATACGCCTGAAGTGCCCAGGCAAGTGAATTAAATTTGGTGAGACCACAAGAATCCACAATGTTAAATATTGCACATCATACAGAAGAGTGCAAATTCATAACCTAAAAAGGGGGCCTAAAGATGTTAATTTGGACATGCAAAAGCTAGTTGATATTTTCTATAAGTGGATCTTCTTTATGTAGCTAAAGATAACTAATTTGACAAAGAACACTTCAAAAACTAAGTAAAAAATAATGGGCAGAGAGAAAAAAGGTTATGTGAAACAAAATCAGACCTTCAATTTTTGTGACTTTAGCTGAGCAATCAGCAGGTTTTGCAACTCCATTTCCACATCCAAAAGATCTAGCAGTAGGATTCCCGATGCAATGCAAATTGCCAATCTCACAGACTCTGAGATCTTGACTGCTATAAGAACCATTTTCTCCAAAAGTCTTCCCTTGCATATCTGGATAGAGGCAAGACACCTGATCATCGCAACGGAAGCCACATGAGTTTAGAACCTGAGCATCGGCTAGCATGTTTGATTGGGCCACATTATAAGTAAAATCCCCGCTCGCTTTCATCGGCTTCTGATAAGGAAAACATCCAATCTCTCCATCTATGCGCCCCCTTAGATCTACAAGCAAACATCTGAGCCTTGTAACCTCAGCTTCAAGAGCAGCTTGATTTTGAAGCCTCTTCATGAGTTGCTGATTAATAGCTCTAAGTTGAGCAACCTCTTCCTCCAGGGATGCTGCATGCGCCTTCTTCTTCTCCCTGTACTTCCGAACAGCCTCTCTGTTACCACAAGATCTTTTCTTTGATGAAGAGCCCTTCTCCACTGACTCAGCAGTCTCATCGGGAGAAGCTGAGACGATTTTGGTGTGAGCATGGAAACAAGTATGGGTGTGTGAGAGGTCCGGCCCAGGCGGGTTGCAAGTGTGAGTGTGGGTGCATGTTTGCTGCTGGCTATCATTGAAGATGTTTTCAAAAAAACTATCCATGGAGCAGTTGCTAGGAAGATCTTCACCAGCATTCGGCCCAGGGAAGACCTCGGGATTAGAGAAATCGAGGTCCCCTTCGTCCATAATCACAAACGCGCGCAATATAGTCTACCTAAATAAGCAGAAAGATCATAAGATAGTTCAGGGACTTAATCTTGACGAATGTTACCTTCAAGGATCCAAAAAGTTCAAAATTCCGGAAACAAACAGGAAGACTTCGATAAATATGTGGGTGTGGGAAACATTATCAAATGTAAGGATCAAGCATGATGCATTCGATAAATAGTTCTATCAATCACAAAACATATCGACTGTGAGATCGATAAGGCGAGAAAAGAACAGGCAACGTTGAACAGAGAACAAAAGAAAAGAACAAAGAATTGAACGACCCGGAAGCCAGAGAAGTACCTCAAAATTAGGGACGTTGTTGAGAAGACGATCCGATCGCCACGGCAGAAGAACAGCGCCTGTGCTGCATCTGGGCGCGCTCCCTTCAAAAACTCATATCATGCAAAGCAAGGCGAGATTTTGGAAGGGGACGACTGGAATTTAACAAGATCCAGACGGGAATCGATCAAAACCCTAGAGAAAGAGATGCAAAACAAGGAAACTTCGGCGAAATCACACAGGAGAAAATTATGAGACACGGAGCGGACAGTTTGTGGTTGTAGAGAGAGAGAGACAAAAAAAATCCCACAAAATTTTTTTTAATTGAAAATAAAAACTGAGAGAGAGGTAGGTTTAGCTCGACCGACAATGACCCGTTCGATCTGTGAAAAGAGCCATATCCAACATACGATTCAGATCAGACGGTACATGATTGATCCCAGGGCTACCGGTTCAGCAAGTAAGAACTAGAGGCTGTAAATTGGATTGGCCGCTCGATTTATTACCGGTTCAGCTCAGTTGGCATATTAGACATGCTGACTCTTCACTACCGAAATGGTAGTAACTTCATTCATTTTTCTTTTAAAAAAAAATAAAATCCATCAGTCCTCTTCTGCAACTCTGTTACATCGTAACCAACTCAACTATATTCCAAAGACAACTTCATTCACTTTATGTCGTTAAAGTGCTCGGAGAGTCAATGATAACTTATATCTCTATAGCATCTCTTATATGTTTGATATAGATTATCATATATAATTCATCAAGTAATCACTTAATTAAAATTATAAAAAATAAAATATAATTTATATTATTTAGTTCAAATCTAGATAATATTATAATTTAATTTAACATTTATGGTTTTTCCTTTATTCCAATTTGATAATTATTTTTTAAAATTAAATTAATAAATAATAATAATATGATAATATATATAATAAATAAATAAAATTGATTTATAATTTTAAAATTTTTAAATAAATTTATATATATTAATAAGATAATTAATTATGATTCAAATAAGTCTATTTAAATTATCCTATTAAATTAAAATTAATTGAATCAGTTAATTAAAATTAAAATTTAAAAATTAAAAGTTGATTATAATTCATTATGCCGTCTTTTATTGTATCGTCCACTTATCGTTATCAGTTATCGTTGCCTACTCACATGCTCATGCACATTGTCACCCTTGCTCGTTGTCATCGCTTACTCGTGTTGAAGATAATGAAGGAGTGGAACTTGAAACTTGAAAATTTTTTTGTTATGCTTAAAGATTTTTTTTTTTTAATTTTATAGTGATATCATAAATTTTATATAATATTTATTTTGCCATTGCATTATAATCCAGAGGCAATATTGTGCATAGCAAAATACTTAAAGAAACAATAAAAAAAATAAATGAATAAAAAGAAATATTTTTAAAATTAACTTCTAAATATGCATAAATTAAATTTTATATTCAATCGAGCGAAACAAAAGGGAAAGTCATTGCGCTTGAAATTAGTTGAGTGGAATATGAACATCTAAATTATAAAAAGAAAAAACTTTGGAGATAAAGCACTATAATAACTTTGTTATAGGCTGTCGTT
>JBBMKF010448762.1:0-29917 GCA_037834155.1 Curcuma caesia | reverse complement strand
TAAGACACATATCACTCAATGGATTGTTATTATTATTATTTTTTAATCTTCTGCACTCCATAAAATCTTGCAATTATTTATTCTATGGTTTTGAATTCTTGATGCATTTCCTTGGAAGAGAAGTAGAAGCCCAGTTGGATCTCTTAAGTATCTTTTCAGAATGCATACTAGGGCTATCGCGGATTGTGAGTCATCCTTTGCAAATATTTACATCTGCAACAGATGGATGGATGATAAATAGATTTTCATTTTTGACATGGAGTCTGATTACCTCTTGTAACTTTCTCATCTAGCCAATTAGATGACACTTAATGGCAATTCCAAACATATATGGGGAAAATGGACAGCCTCACATCATACTTTGGCGCTCTTTACTTTACATCCTTACATTACTCGTAATTAGTTGACGGTGAAATTTGGTGTCTATTTGCAAGTTCTGATCCACTTCAGGGTTTCGAGCCAAACTTCTCAATGATAACCATGATGTAATTCCTGCTAAGTGGATCAAAGCGTTATGTAGCTTATATCTGCTAGGTTTTTGGTTTATTGAATCTGTTCCTTTTTCTACTGATTAACCATTCCTGATTCCCTTACTATATCTGATGGCGAGTTATATTTAAGACTGGCTGGGTGGAGGTTGAGAATATTTTCTGGGTGATGACGCACAATTATGGTTAATATGATTGTTTTTTATTTTAAGAATTCCAGAAGTTTTATAGATTGTGAGGCAACATTATGATTTATGATAATAAAATTTAAGCTGATCTTACTTGGCAGCGATAACAAACGCGCTGTTAACAAAGGCAAGAGGGAAACAAAGCAGAATAAAAGAAAAGAAGCCCGAAAACAAGTCAAGGAGTCTGGATCAGCACCATTGCCAGATATGGGAGCGCTTTGCATTTGATTGGTGGATTTTGACCAATTTACTTGAATTTTTAGTTACTTCCTTGCTTGAAGCTTTGACACTTGATTATCAAGTCGGCCAAGTGCCACTTATTGAAGTTCACTGGGCACCTTGGTGTTGAGGTATTCCATTTTTTTTCTGGTCGAAATTTCAGGCATCATCTACAATATTGCTTTTGGATTTAATGATTTAAACTATCATTTTGACACCTGGTTGGCTAATACAGACTGATAATTTGCTGTAAAAACACAAAGCTCTACCTTCTTTCATGTTTCACAATGGTGTTTAACCTTTCAATTCCACTCTTTTGTTTCAGGATTGAATGAAGCATTCACGACATTTTATTCTCCTGATTCAGCTGGGGGCATTCGGTCGTCAAAGTTTCAGCTGAGGATTCCCTTTGCAGAGCGAAACAAATCAAATCTTCTGTTTCCCATCTATATCTTTTATAATATAACACTAGATGGTCATATAGGGCTAGTAAACAGGTAATCAGGAGACTCTCTCATGAGCTTTTACTGTATTTGTTACAACGATCGGAATGAAAGAAGAAAAAAAAGCAACAAAAAGTCCTTATTTGACACAGATGCAGTGAACTCGTGCCTCGAATTATCCACGTGAAGTTATCCTACCATGCACTTTGCTTTTGAAGCTTTTCAAGATGGTTCGATGTGAACTGCCTTAATTATTGGACGCTTTCTCAATTCCAATCATTGAAATTCATGCTTAAATTGGGAGCAAGCACCGTCGATCCGATTCGATCAATACAAAAAAAGATAGTATTGTTTGAATATGAAGAATCAAGGTGATATCTTTCTCTCACTTTTTTGCAGGACAAATGAGAAAACGAGGACATGGGAAAGTTTCGGCCTCCAAAAAAGGAAGCTGAAATTGATCGCAGCCGTAGGTAGGCAGTTCTTTCCCTTTAAAACAGGAAGGAAATTCAGAAGGCAATGTGCGTTGTCTCAAAATAGTATAATTTGCAACGCGGTCAGATCGGGGACCAGAGAGATCAGAGAGAGAGAGTAGAAGTTGGACTTGAACTTCCTCTTTTTGATCTCAAACAGCTTAAAACGTGTTCTTTTGAAGATGGTTTTTAAGCTAATTTTTCTTTAAATAAGATTTTTAAAACGGTACTTTCTACTTTTGTAGTGGAATTGAATTCACCTTTGCTTTAATATCTCTCTCTCTTTCTAAACGTCGCCAACTTCTTTAGGTGGACACGAGGTTGCACCAAAAAGTATTCATATTGACATTTTAATTAATTGATCTTTCCTGCTTTGAAACCAGGCAAAACTAGAAGAGACAAAGAAGAAAGAAGCCAATCAAACAGGGTGTGGAGATTGGAGGGGAGAACGATTACAATAAGGTTTGTCACTCGCCAATCTTGGAAAGATTTTTGGGATTAAATGGATGAAAAGTTTAGCACTATACAATATTTTAGGCTTCAAAATCTTGGTATTATGGATACTTCTTTAAGTCATAATGTAATTTCCTTCATTTAGTCTGATACACAAATCAAAATCAATGCCCAAAACTCTTTCAATTTTTCCATCCACATTGAAAGCACCCACCTTACTTAAAAGGCTTGACAGGTGCTGCAGATGCTGCTGCTATTTGGCCCCTAGAGATTGTGATGCCCCTCTCACCATCACTGCACTTCACTTTTCCCAATCCATAAAAAGGACCAGAGACAGTGTACTTCCACCCACATTTGCTCCAATTATTGGCTGTCTCAAAGACGACAACTCTGAGCGATGACCAAAAGTATGTGCATTGTTTGTGTCCATGGATCCTGCACCAGCAACTCCTCCAAAAGGCAACAGAGGCTCCAATGGATGCTTTGGTGAAAGATGGAAGGGGACAAAGCGTGGGTCCTTTGGGGTAGTCAATCAGGACGCAGCATTGAATCGATCATTAATGGCGAAAAGAGTTGGGAAGCCATAGTTGTGCTGCGCCCGGAGGGGCAATTCTTCTTGCTGGCGAAGGTGGGAATCCTGATGATGCTGCAAAGCTAGTGAGGGGTGTGGGATTGGGAAGGTAGCTCTGTTGCTGCCAATTGTGAATCGGATGGAAACATTAGATACTAAAAAGGATAAGTTCATCGTGAGTCAGTCGATAGGCAGCCAACCTGATGATCAAACATAGTGGATCTCTCGTCTTCATCCATTGCTTCCATTCGATTTCTCTTGGAGCCTGAACTCCCCAAGCTCAGATCAAGACTGTGGTCGACTTGGTCAGCTGAGACAAGGTTCAACTTCACTGTGAGATTGGTGATGATTTAAAAGGGCAATTAGCCAAAGGGTAGATTTCTCACTCTCGATTCCAAGCTCTTCCTCATAGAGCTTGAGGTCGAAGTTAGTGACTGCGTCCTTGCCATTGCACTTGATTGCAGCCTTGTCATAAGCTCTGAGACACCAACAGACTCGATCAGGATTGAGAGGAAAATCTCGAAGGGAGTGATTCGAGTTAAAATTTCGACAAGAGAATGAACCTTGCAGCTTCGATTTCGGTATCGAAAAGTCCCAGATACACAGTCTTTTTGCCTAAGAGCTGGCCCATTCTAGCTTCCCACCTCCCAGATTTGTGCAAGGTGACTCCGCGATGCTTGGAGCTTCCTCGGGGATAGCTGGTGCTCTGGCGCCTGAGAACTTGGACGAACTCCTCCTTGGTCAGATTGCCAATCTGTCGCGATAAATCCGTCGCCAAGATGAATCAGTTGTGATCTAGAAATAGGCAAAGTTGGATCCTTGATCAGCAAAGCTTCCTTGGCCATACCTGTTTTAGATCCTCTTGGTACTCGTCCAAACTGAAGTTTATATCCGCATCCATTCCGCGGAACTTGATCGCGGCCCGATCGTATGCTCTGTTGCGTAGAATGTTTGAAACTTCAGGCTTAAATCTATTGGAAATGAAGAACAAGTTGAAATGAATGACTGACCTTGCTGCTGCGTATGCTGTGTCAAATCCACCTGCAGAAACATTTGCACACCAAACGATCAAGAATTCGCAGATAAATCGGTTCAGGAAGTCATTTATGATCCAATGAAAAAGAAGAAGAGGAGAAAAAAAAGGGGGAAAGATGTTTTTGATTGAAGTTGGCTCCATACATACCCAAATAAACTTGCTTCCCGCAGTCCCTGTAAATTAGAGGAAATGTTGGTGAAGAAATTCGATAGAAAGAAGGAAAAGATTTCCTTTTTTGATGATATTGATCTTTGAAGAGGAGGAAAGCTTACCAGATATGGGATTCCCATCGCCCGGTCCTCCGGTAGAAGGTCACTCCCCGGTACTGCGAGCTCCTCGACCTCGGGCCGCGCCTGCTCTTCTTGCCAGGCGGCGGCGCCACCTCCATCGGCGTCCCATTCACCGCTGCCTCCGCCGACTGCCGGGACCTGAACCCGGCGGTGTTAGCGCGAGGCGACGGCGCGGCCTGAGCCTCCCCCTCCTCGTCGGGGAAGGGAAAGAACTGGTGCGTCACGGCGGCCGGTGCGCTCTCCTCGGAGGTGGTACTGTCGCCGGAGATGGGGAACCCGAAGATCCTCCGGGCGGCGCCCGTGGAGTCCACCTCCTCCGACGCTGCATCGTTGAGATCCCAAGCATCCTCCATAGTAAAGAAAATCGCACCTTTCCAACCTTCCCGGCTTCAAAATCCAACCTTTCTCCTCCGCCACTCCAATTTATGCCAAAACTCGCGATTTTTCTCTGCAATCTCAACCTTTTCTAAACTTCCGAAGTTAACAACAAGAAAACAATCAAGGAAGCAACAACTGCTTCACCAAACTCAGTGCCTGCATCAGATACACAAAACAAAACAAATCCAATCAAACACATCCACTAATTCGTGAAATGACACCCAAGATTTGTTCCTACTTTTTCCCCTTGTTCTGAGCAAATGATATGCTTCTGGTGCCCGCCAATCGCCCTCCTCCCTCCCTCCCTCCTCTCAATTCGTCCGAGAGCATTGCTGCAGCCGTTCGGCACAACACCTTCCCTTTTATGGTTGTTGCTGGTGGAAGAAAAACAAAAGAAGCAACGAATTCTTCTTTCCTTTTCTTTTTAAAATCTCGCTGCCTCGCTTGATGCCTTCCCACGTTAACCAAATCGAAAAAGAGTAATGTATTTTATCGGCAATTTTCATTTTCATCTTTTTTCTGTCCTTTTCTTCTTCTTTTTCTCCTTTTTTTTCCCTTTTTGTTCTTTTTGCTATTGAAAATTCACAAAGCATGCTTCATATGTGAGATTATTGCTATGGAATTGTCGTTTTCAAATTAATCTTTTTCCTAATTTTATATCAAATAAACAAACAAAATTTAATTTCCTAATTAAGAGGAGTTAGAACGTAGTATTTTGGCTCTATAATCTTATTTATTTTTTATTTTAATGCCCATTGTTGAATTAATATGTGGTCGCCAAAAGTATGCCAAAATTATCTTGTTGCGAAATTTGTATTAAATTTTGTTATGTTAAAAGGTTGAACTACCAAAGAGTTGATGATATTTAAACGTCCACAAGCATCCAAAACATTAAGTATAAATGCCACCGAAACATGTTAAGTAATCAAACAATAGAACAAGTGGTAAGTAGTGGTGCCGTAGGTGGATCAACTCAAACTAATATCTTCTTATTTTTTTTAAATATGATTCTTTATACATAATACCATATCAATTAAATAGCAATAATTGTTTCCGGGGCCACGATAAGATACTAAGATAGTTAGGTCTGTCAATGACGAATCAGACATTTCGAGATTCAACTATGATGATGAATTTATAAAATTTTTCTCTTAAATGAATAATGAATTTTGTTTATTAGGTTGGATTGCTATTTAGACTTTTTAAATTTATTCTGATGGTTAATAGAAAATTTTTATTGAATCGGTCACATCAGAATTAATCAATCTAAAGAATATAAAAAATATAAATAATAAATAAATAAAATATCAATAATTGATTACATTTCTTAGGGTTTCATTTGGTTTGATACGAAAATGACTCCTTAAATCATTAAATTTAATACTTTTTTCCAATGTATTTTGATCTACTTAATTTTTTTCTATAAATAGATTTTACTCTCGTCTAGAATCATATCCTTATTTATTATAATTAATAGATGAACGATTTCTCAATTTATTGACATTGTTACTTTATTTGGTCTCACGTCCAATCTATCGCGCACAGTGCTGTTCCTCGTGCTCTGCGTGCTTTCTTTTTATAGAATTAACACAATCGCGCGGCGTTGAAGAACGCCTATGAAATCATTAATGACGACATGTACATTTTACACGTTATACACGTCCCTGCGGTGTGGACTGAGATACACGGCCGGCTCAGGCTGAGAGCTTTAATATTTTAATATTAAATTTTTGTTAAGAGTTTTAATATTTTAATATTATTTGTATTAATTTTGTCTTAATCGATTTTTAAATTTATAACTATTTTTTTGTATAGCAGCACACCCTTCTTCAGCCCCATATTTTTTAAAGCTTAATTAACTCTTCGTCCTTCGCATAGATTTCTAAAAAAACATAAGCTCTTCCTCTCCTTTGCAATCATCCATGACTTCACCTTCTTCCTCTTCCTCTCGTTGATAATCTTATGCTCTTTTCCTCTCTCATCGTTGTTCCGGGTAATATACCATGGATGATTCAAATATCTATTCATGAACTATTGACGTGCACATTCTTTAAAAATGGTTGTCGAGAAAGATGAAGAGACCTGAAAAATACTTCAAAAAGAGAATTAAAATGTCACCAGAAGTGGATCACGGTAAGTCACTCCGACGCTCAAGTTAGGAGTTTGCGTAATGAAGAAGTTTGATAACTTGGAAAATTATGGTTTATATGTGCGTACCTCCGCCCATATGTATACCTTTTTATAGTAGTTGATAACTGAAACATTAACATTTGTTTTAGAAAATATTCTGAGATATTTGTTCTAGTTTAAAAGGATTCTGTCAATTTTTATCTTTTTTTGAGATATTTTCCTATTTTTTCGGAAGAGACAATCTCGGGCTCCCCTGATTGTGCGTGATGACCATTTCCTATAATTAAGCAGATGCTAAGGTTAAAGTTCAACACGTGATGTTGAGGGAATACCGAGGCTTGCATGAGATGTCAGAGGCATGACGAGGTCGGAGCTCAAGGTCAGACTCAAGGCTGAAGAGTTCGGCACGAGATGCGGGAAGCATATCGAGACAAGAGCCCGAGGTAGGCCTCGAGGCTAAAGAGGTTGGTACAAGATGTTGAGAACAAAGCTCGAGGTTGGATTGATGTCTGATGAGGTAGGCATGAGATATAGAAACCGGAGCTCAAGGCCGGACTTGTATCTAAAGAGATGTTAAGATCGAAGTCCAAGGTCGGACGGATGTCCAACGAGGTCGGCGCGAGATACTAAGACCAGAGCTTGAGGTCGGATTGATGTCTGATGAGGTCAGCATGAGACACTGAGATCAAAGCTCGAGGTTGGACTTATTTCTAAAGAGATGTCAAGACCGGAGCTCGAGGTTGGACGGATATCTGACGAAGGTCGGCATGAGATATTGAGACCAGAGCTAGAGGTTGGATTGATGTCTGATGAGGTCGGCATGAGATGCTGAGATCAGACCTCGAGGTCAGACTCGTATCTAAAGAGATGTCAGGACCGGAGCTCGAGGTTGGACAGATGTTTGACGAGGTCGGCACTAGATATTGAGACCAAAGCTTGAGGTCGGATTGATGTCTGATGAGGTCGGATGCTAGAGGCATGTCAAGACTAGCATGGGCGGAGCTCCCCCTGACAACGATGAGTTGATGCTGGACGGAAACCCGAGGCTATTTGGCGAAACAATTTGTCGACTTGTTATCGCTTGCTTCTTTCTCTCGTTCACTTGTTCTTCTTCTTCGCTCCACACGAACTCGATCATGGCGGTCTGCTGCTGCGCCACTTCGCCTCAATCTCCGCAGCTCCATCTCAAACCGATCCGCCGCGCCTCCATTCTCGGCCCCTTCGTCGCCGAAGCCTTTCTCTCTCTTTCCGATGCCGATCTGTCCTCCCGCCCGCTGCTTCAGTCGGCAGCTCCGCTGCAGACTACCCTCTCGCCGGCGGTAACTCTTTACCTCCTCACTTGGACCTCTTCCCGATCTCCCTCTCGTTATTCCTGATTTCGAAGACGAATTTCACAGGGCGTGCGGCGGACGACCCGGGAGGCCAGCCTGCGACGGCGAGGCGACCGCCGCGACGCAACATCATAGGATCTGTCATTGTGAGGAAATTGATGAGAAGGTTGGGGTTGAAATTCTCGTTGTTCTGCTTCACGGTTTCGGGGCGTTGGCCTTCTCGTGGGATCGAATAATGAGGCCTCTGGCGAGGGTGGTGAAGTCTAAGGTCCCCCCTTTTTTCTTTTTGGTAATTGACATATTGCAATAACAGGGTACGATGAAAAGATTGCAGAAACTGAGTTAAATTCAATTGTTTTATTTATTAAAAAAAACTTAATCTCAAAGTGGTTTAAGCATATAATCTTTTATAAATTCTATTGGCGAAGAATATTCATAAATGATTGTAGATTATCCCTCCTGGCAAACCTATAACACTTGTGTGTTCCCCATGGTCACTGGTTGCTCTGGTTACCAATAATATTGGTTTATCATCTTTTCCTCCTTGCCTGTGAATTCGCATAGTTTAGTTAAAACAATCTATACTTTTATGCAAGTTAAGAAAACAATGCGATATTAAAAAATGGCCCCCCTTGACCCCCTCGGTAAAAATCCTGATTCCGCCCTTGAAGACTAGAACTTGAGGTTAGACTCAAAGCTGAAAAGGTCGGCATGAGATGTATTGCTAATTGCAATACATATACAAAAAATAATTTAGATTTATTTTTCAAATTAAAAATTCTAAAAATAATAATAAATCTAAATTAAAAGCAGCATTCTGAGATACTAAATTTTATTTTAAAAAAATATCAGTTGAGATACTAAAAGTTATTAAAAAATAAATTTCATATTAACCTATGGATAATTTATAAAATACTAATAAAATTTCAACGGAAACAAATTTTTTATCGATGATTTTACTGGTTTTTATCACGCATGTATATTTAATTTTTCATAAATATGAAATATTAGATTGCTTTATATATTTTTTAAATAAAGCTGAGAATTAATTAGATTAATATGTTAAAATTTTATATACTGACCATGTGAATATCTTTCTAATCAGTATAAGATATATAATATATAATGATAAAAGGATTGTGAAATAATTAACAATCTCAAAAATTTCACAGTAAAATAGATTTGTTAAAAGAAGAAATTGAACTCTTCGTTAAATTTATGATAATTCAAGTTAATTTATCAAATTTTTATTAAAGAGATACATTATTAACTGCAACTTATATAATTAATTTAATATTTTTAAATCTGTTCCATCTATTTATTATCAAAATTTAATTTAAGTCAATACTATTCTTATTATTATCTTACTTATATCTCTCACTTAAATTGGGCATAAAACTATAGTTGTTATATAGTTGTAGCAATTACAAAATCATAACTATTATTATAACATAGATTTTTTAAAACTAAAATTGTTTAAAGCCTCTAAAAAAATTTAAATGATATTTTTTGAACTTGAATTTGTGTTATTATGGGTTCCATCTAATAATCAATTGTAGATTTTTGAATGAGCTTCGATTTGATATATTATACATCACGTGGTTCAACTCAAATTAAAAGTTATGGTATCTCAAAATTTAGAGTTTAATGTTATAATAATTATGATTTGGAGAGACTATAATTTTTGGCTCAAGTTGAATTATATAATGTATAATATATCAAATCGAAACTGATTCAAAGATCTACAATTAATTATAAATAGAACTCGTAACATTTTGATTTTAAATTAAAAAAATATTATTTAAATTCTTTTTAAAGGCTTCTAACAATTTAAATTTAACATTTATTTTTCAAATTATATTATTGTAGTTATAGACCCATAGCTACTATAACTAGGTGATAAGTCAATTATAAATATAGCTATTATAATTTTGTAGTAGTTATAAAATAGTAACTATTATAACTATATAGTAGTTATTATTTTATAATTATTATAATAAATTCGATTGAGATGAAGAATAAAATAATAATAGGAATAATATCGAACGATAATTATATCATTTTACACATTTTATAAGGGGATTACAAGAAGGTGAGACATGCTTTTTTTAAACACAGGTGCTCTTTTGACCTTCGGTAAAAAAATACTTTTGACTTTTACCCATTTATTATTATATTTTTTGATGAAATTTAATTTCTCCATCAGATCTAAATTATAATTAGTTCGAGTAAAATCGATTGACTCTAATCATATCTAACACAACTTGATTCATCTGTTAAGCATCCACCGTCCGCTTTAGATCCAACATCTCGCATTCCATCCCAATTGCCGAATCGGGCGCAAAGGCGGCGAGGCGGCGGCGCCGGTCTAGCAACGAACCAAGAATCCCCCATCAAGTCTTTGCAATTGTCAAAAATTACGGGATTAAAATATAAGGGAAAATTTCATTTTACCTCTAAAAGTTTTGCATTTTTTGCAACGGCCTAAACTCAAATTAACAATTTTGCCCTACAACGTTAATTCAATTCTTTATCAACACATGACAATGGAAAGCTCGTATAGATGTTTGTAAACAACAGACATTTGATGGGTATTGTTAATAAGGAAGTGAGGCCAAAGATGAAGGGATGACATGGTTAGGTTTTGAATTTGTTTAGGGTATGTCGATCATTTGCAAAGTTTAGGGGTTATTTTAGAAGATGCAGCCAAAATTTGAAAGACAAAATGTAAATTTTCCCAGATGGGAAATCAAACGCAGCAGGTCTCTCCACTGCGGAGTTAAATCTGTACAATTCCACCACCGCAATACGTTTTGTGGGGAATCTGTACAATTCCACCATCTTATTTTTTTAAATATGATTCTTTATACATAATACCATATGAATTAAACAGCAATAATTATCTCTGCCCACGGTGAGATAGTTAGATCCGTCAATAACGGATCAGACATTTGGAGTTCGAGATTTAGCTATGATGGATAATGGATCTGGAACGTTAGTTGTTAAGCTAAGTCACCATCTATGCTTTTTAAATTTATCTTAGTGGTCAATAGAAAATTTCCGTTGAATGGTTACTTCAAGATTAGTCAGCCCAAATAATTAGTTAACTAAAAAATTATAAATAATAAATAAATTAAATAGCAATAATTAATAGCATTTGTCCGGGTTTCATTTGGTTTGATACGAAAATGACTCCTTAAATCATTAAATTTAATACTTTTTCCGAATATATTTGGATCTACATCATTTTTTTTTCTATAAATAGATTTTACTCTCGTCTAGAATCATATCCTTATTTATTGTAATTAATATATCACGATTTCTCAATTTATTGGCATCGCTACTTTATTTGGTATTGAAGGGCATTTATTGGCATCGCTACTATATGGCTGCGTTTGTTTTCGGAGATAGGGACACAAATACAGAGACAGAAATAGGATTTCTGTCTCCGCCCCCGTTTGATTTTGAGAGACAGAGACAGAAATAGGATTTTTGTCTCCGTCTCAGATAGAATTTCTGTCCACTTTCAAACTGGGGACACTGAAATGGAGACGGAGACAGAATTTCTACTCATCTCCGCTTCCGGCACCGTCACGCCGCCGTCCGATCACCGCCGACGGAGACCATTGTAAATGCGTCCCTGTCTCTACTGTCTCTATATTTCTGTATTTCTGTCTCTGTATTTCTGTATTTCTTAAACCAAACGCAGCCTAAATTCGACTTCTCATATCTAAGAAAAACTTGACAGCCGACTTTGATCCGGCTCCATCAATCCGTTCAGAACCATCGATCAGTTTACAGAAGAAATCAAGAGCAGTTTTAAACCCACGGAATAAGTTAAACAATTCTACAAAAAATTGCCCTAAGAGCAAAACTGATGGCTAGTAGTAAGCAAATTTACTTGTTTTAGGTTCAGTTGCTCAAAAACAGAGCTTTATTTAAACGATAGCTGCAGCAGTCAAACGTCAAGATTCATACTAAGGAATACCACCACAGAACATCGCTAGGGTGACACAACTAGTAGACTTGACATACAAACACACAAAGAAAGTGACCATAAAGATATTAGAGGGCCTTGAGGATCTCTTCTGCACCGGAAATGGTGAATGCTCCTCCTTCTTCAATGTTTGCAACCTTCACCACGAGGTTATCCACAAGGAGAGCAAACCTTCGCGACCGAATCCCCAACCCTTTTTCTGAGAGATCCAATTCCAAGCCAAGAGCACGGGTGTAGCTGGCAGAGCCATCAGCTAGGAATTTGACATGCTTATTGTCGGAATATGTCTTTGCCCACGCCTTCATAACAAAGGGGTCATTAACTGCAAGAGATTTATGCAGGAACAAATAAGACAGAGTTCCAATCGCTTTACAATAACAGAATGTCGGCCTGAAATCATAATCAATTCGATGCCTTCAAACTGGAAGGATTTACATATTTGATTTAAGTGGCGTGTGCAGATCATATTGTGCTAAATGTTTATGATTTTTCATGTAATCAAGTTCCGTATCCTTCATGTTGAACTAGATGCCAGCAATCTCAAGAGCAGCTTTGATGTTTGAAAGAGAACAAGTAGTTTCTGTGGATAAATAAGTAATTCTAGCAGAAAATAATTCCATCGTAATAACTCAAACACGCCGTAAGTTACAGTTCTATATTTTGCTTTTGCACTTAAGCTAGTGACAGAGATTTTTTTTCTTCTTACTTTGCCAAGTAACTTGACTTTTCCACCAATAAATGTGTGAATATATACTTCATCTGATGAAGGTGTTCTATAAGAGTTGTAACTGCTGCATCATTGGCTGTCAGTTCTCTTTCTTAGTTCTTGCTAAGAGATTTCTTTCACCTCATAAAGCTTGTAACAAAAATATATTGGTCCTTGATGCTTGTGAATTTGCTAAGCAAGCCTAAGTCAAACAATTGTTTATATTTTGCATACAGATGCTTAGGGGCCCATACTGTAACAATTGAAAAACTTATATTTCTTTCATGTGTTATCTACATTTTGTCTTTATTATAAAAAAGAACATTCAGTTTAACGAGTGCCTAACTATTTGATCATGAGATGCAAGAACTATGACAAAGTTAAATGAAACATTAAAGAAAACAGGAACCAACTAGTTAACAAAGACAGAATGTGCAAGTTGTTTGATCCATAAAATTGCATTTTGTTTGTGGCTTCTTAATTATTTGGGATTGGAGACCTTCCAAACCATTGTTGTATAGAAGTCTTCACTTAAAAGGTAAAATTATTTCCTGTCAAGTATGAAGCCAAAAGTATTGTGATGAACACAATGCAAAACATGTGAAATTAATCTCCTCTAAATCGAATACTATGGCTTCAGAACTAACGCAATATTGTCAAATTGTCCGTCAATATGAACCATGCTCGCTAAGAAGATCAAACAGATGATTACCGCTGATAAGGAGGATCTCGTCAACGCCCTTGGATTTTAGTTCCTCGGCACTTTCAATAAATCCAGGCACATGCTTCATGCTGCAAAAGGAAAAAAGAATAGCATCAAAGATCTCCTGAGGAAGCGCAAATGTTCCGACCAAGATCGCGTAAGGGTTCGAGCATAATAAGCGTCCTGATAGTGGCGATCTTGACTGGCCGAAATTAATTTCTATGACCTTTACATTTCCCCCCTTTTCCCCCTTCTATTCCTATGTAAAATATTTTTTCCACTACGATATGAAAAATCTTCCCTCACACCCCAAAAAAAAAGAGAAAAAGAAATCAGAGGAAGCCCATGGCTTTGACATGTTGGTGATTCGTCTGTTAACTGAGCGTCAAATAAAGCAATTGAAAGTGAATAAAACACAAAAAAAAAAAAATCTTTTGCCAAGAGATCGGGCATAGAGCATCTATTGGGCTGACTGCTGGGAAAGAACAAGGGAATCGGCATGCTTACCTGCAGGTAGGAGTGAAAGCGCCGGGGACGCCAAAGAGGATGACCTTCTTGCCGGCGGCGAGGGAGTGGACTGACCCTTGCTGCAGCTGGTCGTTCTCATCGAACCACGCCAACGTGCCATCCGGAAGCGCATCTCCAACGGCGATTGGAGCCATTCTCTTCTCGATCTCGCTCTCGGTCTCGGTCTCTGGATCTCTGCGATTAATATAACGGAGGTTGTTATATCTGGAAGGGACGACGTTCCTTAATCGCTTTGCCCTAAGATGCGGGTTTTTCCATAAATCATCACAGGCAGGAAACATCAACTTCTGATAGCGTGACATATCTCATGACGTCACACTTCAAAAATAATAACGTCGTCGTCAGAGAGTAGGTTAGAAAAATATGATGTTTCGTATCCTATACCAGACGGGCAATTTGCATTTACCCTGGCTCCAGCGCAGACATCGAGAAGATAGGAAGATTTTAGGGCTATTGGAAACCTTTGAAGGACGGCAATGAAGTAATTTTATTTATCTTATCTAATACTGTATTTAACTAATATTTTCAAATTACAAATATATTATATTTTTCTACCCCACTATTGGACCCATAAGTTGTTAATTTCATTTAACACATTTCAATTTTAACGCTGTCTTAAAATTTTTATTTAACGCTGTCTTGAAAATTTTATTTAATTTATGAATAAAAAAAATGATTCCCTTTCAGATCGCTCCTTTAATCTCATCCGTCAGATCTAAAGGGTTGTAATCCTTTAGATCTCTTTTTGCCATCAGCTGTCAGATCTGGATATATTACGACTCTTCGTGATCCAACGCTTTAGATCGTGTCATATGCGACTCATCACACATCTTTGATCAACGGCTGCTATCAGTTCGCCCAATCAGCAGTCCAGTCATCTCTCCCTGCTCACATGTGGCCTCACGACAACATGCACGTGCAAAGTGTAAAGTGTGCATACAAAGCAACATAAATACTCTTTGGCGAGCTACGGACTCGCAGGTGCAAACACCTGCTCGTCGGTGAGAAAAGAGCATATGAGTTTTTGTGTTAACTTCATTAACACAACAATATTAATAAAAAAGAAAAATTCATCGAATTTTACCAACGTGAGATTATTCCCTATGCATTTCCTTCTATAGCATTAATTAACAATTAATACTATTTTGGACTAACTTTGAACGATTAATTTATCATTCACCCTTAATCGGTTTTGAGTAAATTAATATTTTAGATTTATCTACGCGAAACATAGATTTCAATTTTGAAGTTAATTTCAATTTTCATCTATTGATGGTACCCTAATTTTTCATAAAATCGTATTGATCCTTTAAAACCTAATATCCAACAAATGTTACTTAAACAGAGAGACTCTGTACTCCAGGAAGGAAATCTATGGCGTTCAGAGCTTGCACAAGCTAGAGAACAAGCGGTTAAGTTAGAAGCAGCAGTGGTCAGAGCTGAAGAAAGGGCTAAAGTTATAGAAGCTAATGTCGAAGATATGATAAAGGATGCTTCAGAAAAAGCAGTTGCTTCTGCAAGGGGAAAAGAGGATCTCGTAGCACTTATCACTCTTTTGCAATCACAAGTTGAGAGGTTTGCTCCATGGCACTTTTTTCTACTGTATTTCTTTGGCATTCCAAGATGATTATCTTTAATCTGACTAGTTCTTGGATAGCACAGAATGGAAAACAAAAAAAGAAGAGAAAATAGAGATTATGTTGCAAATTCTTTTTAAGATAATAAGGCAAGTTGCTGAAGTTACATAGATGGGTAACTTATAGAAGTTCACCTACATGTATACAATTTAAATGCTATTAATTCCATCTACAGACCTTTTTTTTCCTAGAGGATGTTGAAAAAATCTTTCAGTAAATTCAGTTTAACAATACATAATCACATGACTATCATTCATCCTTGGCCTGTCTCTTTCCAAGCCTTTGTGGAAGTACTACACTATAAATGCAAGAAAAATAGAAATAAGATGAGCAAAAGAATCACAAAACAAGATTGAACTGGAGAAAGTGCTTACGTGGTTTGGCAAGGTTTCTTATTCCCACGGCCAACAGATATATGAGTCCTCTTTTATAATACACGTCTGACAGAATAACAGGTCAAAATTACATAAGTTAAACTGTGTTGGACAGAGGAAAGGTTCTAACCCTCCGCAAACCTCAAGGTAAAAAATGGCTCCATTTGCATAATTAGTCCATACAAAAATGTAGTGCGTCAACGAAGTTCCACTCTTAACTGACATACTTCTATTTTATAAGCATTAGCTCTCTATTCTAAACTGTGAAGTTAAATTTCCATGTGTTTAGCTTTACCTTTAGTTTCATGACATATTGGATGTTGGAGCAGCATGTTCCATTGACTTCTTGATATTGAGGAACAAAACTTTTAGATTATATCTTATAATAGTCTTTGTTTCTAATCCTACATAGTGTACTATTATGCAGTTCACTTGTACCCATTTTCATCTTTGAAAGTATTTGTATAAATGCATCTCTTCATGAATATCAGATTTCAAAGTAATCCAAAGCAAATCTGTGATGAAAGATCAGAGTCATGCTCTGGCATTGAATTACTGTTTAGTCATGCTATGGCACCCAAACTATTCTTTTACTTATTTCACTGAATACAAGACATATTTCTGCTACTATGTGCCAAATTTTTTTGTTTGGCCTCACACTTAATTCAATCCCCATGCATCTATAAGTGCACAACGTTTACATATCGAGATATAATAGTATCTGTAGGAGCCATAAATAATTTTGTTGCGTATAATTGTCTTTTTGAGCTCATTTTTGCTTAACATTTCGCTTAATTTTTTCTTCCCTTTAAAGTTATGACATTCACATTGTTTCCTGTAATATGCATATATTGTTATGTAATTGATATCATTATCATGATGATGGAGAATGATTTCAAATGTCTTTATAGAGTTCTTGGTTTTGTTTATGTCTTGAGCACTTCATCCGATGCCTTCTGTAATCAAATTGCTTCAGATGAGTGGCTTTTCAACTTTGAATGATAAATTAGTTGGGACCGTAAAAAACATAATTCAGTCTTGCTAAGAACATCAATAGCCTATCACTTTTCTCTTATCATTTAGTTCAAATTGGTGTGAAGTACAAATACAAGTCGTCTTAGAACTAGATTAGAGTTTAAATAGATCTTAATTATGATCTTTTACAACGGTTTGAGGATCGACTTGAGTCAGGTTTATTTTTGACACCCATACTTATAACGAACTGAAACGTTCATAATTGTGCCTCTAAAATAGCAAAACATAGCCTCGCAATGTTGCTTCCTTGGATCTACCATGTATCTTATACTTACAAGTTCCACAACATTATTTTATTCAATTTAATGCGAACTATATATGGAGTACATCAGACGAACAATTATTAAAGCAAAATAAATCAATCCTGTAATCATGCTGCTCTTCGTTTTGTGTGTGTGTGTGTGTGTGATTGCTCATGGAAAATTTGAAGTGAGTCTTTCGTTACAAACTCATTTGATAGTTGCTTCTAAATTCAACCTATTTTCCTATTCAATAATGACTCCTGCAATCGATCGACATCGATCTACATGAACTAGATATAAGAAAGTTTAGGGTTTAGGGGGCAATGGTTCAATGGTAGGACATCCGGATTGTAACTCAGAGACCCGCGGTTCGATCCCCAGCTACGGCGTATTTGCAGGAATTTTCCTCCAAATGGAGAACGCAATCAAAGGATGTTGAGCATCTGGATTGGCCACCGTATGCGCTTTCCGATTTACCCTGGTGGTCAGTGGGAAACTTCCATGGGACCGAGCCGGCCACCCCCAGAGATGTGGCTACTGGGATTATCATTTTTTTTTTGTGAAGATGTCCCCTAGTTGCTCTCCAGTCTTCACATATCCTATAGTGATCAAGCCTTGTTGAATTTTTTTTATGAACGAAATGACAATCTATTTCAATGTGCTTAGTTCGCTCATGAAAGACAGGATTTGATGCAATGTGAATAGCGGCTTGATTATCACATCACAATTTTGCTGGTATTAAAATTTTAAGTCCTATTTCAGTCAATAGTTGATATATCCACATTATCTCACATACAGACTGTGCCATAGCTCTATATTCTGACTCTGCGCTGGATCGTGACACAATATTATGCTTTTATTCTTCTATGAGACTAAATTTCCTTTAACAAAGATACAATAACCTGAAATAGACCTTCTATTCATTTTAGAACCTGCCCAATCTGCATCTGAAAAACCTTCAATATGAGTGTGCTCATGATTTTTGTATACGATACCCCGTTCGGGTGCTCCCTTCAAATAACACAATTTGCTCTAACATTGCTCAATGATTAACTGTTGGAGATGGCATAAACTGACTAACAACACTAATTAAATATGCAATATCTGGATGAGTTACAGTAAGATAATTCAATTTCCTAATTAACCTTTGATATCTCTCAGGATTTTCAAATAGTTCTCCATCTTCTGTGAGATGCATGTTTTGAGTTATTGGAGTACTACAAGACTTTGCCTCTAACTTTCCCGTCTCATTCAATAGGTCGAGAACATATTTTCTCTGAGATAGAAATATACCTTTTTTGCTCCTTATAACTTCATTGCCTAAGAAATACTTTAGCACCCTTAAGCCTTTTGTATGAAACTGAGTAAGAATGAAAGATTTCAGAGTTGAAATTCCCATAGTATCACTTTCAGTGATAATAATATCATCCACGTACACAATTAACAGAACGATATCAGCTCCTGACTGCTTGTAGAACACTGAATGATCATACTTGCTTTTCATCATACCAAATTTCTCAACAACTTGACTAAACTTTCCAAACCAAGCACGAGGGCTCTATTTCAAATCATACAGAGATTTTCGAAGACGACAAATTCACCCTATCTCCCCCTGAGCAATAAAATCAGGAGGTTGCTTCATATACACCTCCTTCTGAATATCACCATGAAGGAAAACATTCTTGATATCAAGTTGATATAAATGCCAATGATGAATAGCATCCAGGGAAATAAAGAATCGAACATACGCCAACTTTGCAACAGGAGAAAAAGTATCAAAATAATCCACATCATAGGTCTGAGCATAGCCCTTAGTAACAAGACGGGCTTTTAGTCTAGCAACTGACCCATCTAGATTGACTTTAACTGTGAACACCCATTTGTATCCAATAGCTCGTTTACCTAAAGGTAGATCAACCAAATCCTAAGTGTCATTATCATCCAAAGCTTTCATTTCCTCTATCATTGTCTCTTTCCAACCAAGATGAGATATGATCTCACGGACAGTTTTTGGAATAGAAATGGAACCAAGTGAAGCAATAAAAGAGTAAGAAGAAGATGCCAAGCCGTTATAGGAAACAAAAGAAGAAATAGGATAAGTGCACAGACGTTTACCTTTATGTAACGCAATAGGAAGATTATCACTCGGAGGTGGATTTGATGACAAAGTAGTAGGTGCAGAACATGAATCAGGAGGTTGACGCCTAAAGTATACTTGAATAATAGAAGACTTCTCAAGAACCGGGTCTGAGATAGGTGCGGATGATGTGATAGAATATACCAATAAATCATCTTTCTTTTGAGAAACCGGAATAAGTGAGGAAGGGAAATAAGGTGTGTCTTCTATGAAGGTAATATCAATTGAAACAAGATATTTATTAATACTAGAACAATAACACCTATAACTTTTTTGAAGACGAGAATAACCAAGGAAAATACACTTTAAAGACTTGGGATCTAACTTAGTGACATGTGGAACATCTCGAATAAAACAAGTGCTACTAAATATCCTAGGAGTAACAGGAAATAATGACTTATTAGGAAACAAAATTTTGTAAGGGATCTCACCATGAAGAATAGACGATGGCATGCGATTAATGAGAAAACAAGCTGTAGAAATTGTATCTGCCTAAAAGGATTTAGGAACATTCATTTGAAATAAAAGGGCCCTTGTAGTCTCATGAAGATGTCTGTTCTTACGCTCAACCACATCATTTTGGGATGAAGTATCAACACAAGAGGTTTCATGAAGCATACCATTCTGATTTATGTAAGAGTGAAATAAACTAGACGTATATTCCCTAGCATTATCATTTCGTAAAGTACGGATGAACGTATTGAATTGAGTTTTAATCTCAGCACAAAATGCACAAAATAGAGAAAATAACTCAGAACAATTTTTCATTAAATATAACCAGGTTACACGAGAATAATCATCCACAAAAGTAACAAAATACCTAAAATCAGGTTTAGACAAAATAAGACAAGGACCACAAATATCAGAGTAAACTAACTCAAAAGAATTAAAAGTACGTTTATTTATTCTTGGACTCGAACTAAGACGGTGATGCTTTGCAAACTGACATGACTTACAGTTTAATGAAGACACCCTGGGCAAAGCTTCTTAAGCAAAGGAAGAGATGGATGACCTAACTTACAATGAGCCTCGAAAGGAGAAGTTACACTCGAGCAAGCAAAGGATCTTGGGACAGATGGGTCAAGAATGTAGAGGCCTCCAGACTCATGTCCTTTACTAATAATTTTCTTCGTTAAAAGATCCTGAAATAAACAATGATCGGGAAAAATGAAATGCAACAATTAAGATTACGAGTTAATTGACTAACAGAGAGAAAATTAAAAGATAAATTAGGTAAATGTAAGACAGAGGATAAAGAAAGCAAAGGAGTCAGATTGATAGTGCCAGACCCACGAGCACAAAAAGGAGACCTATCAGCTAAAGTAACAATCAAAGTGTTAGATTGGAGTGAAAAAGTAGAAAAGAGACTAGAATTACCTGTCATATGATCCGTGACCCCAGAATCAATGACCCATTTAGAGGATGAGGAAGCAAGACATGTGTTGTGGTTATCTGAATCAGCAATAGCAGTGACAGAGGAAGATGCAGATTTGAGTGATTCCTAATGCTGAGAGAACTTGGCAAATTCATCTGCAAAGATAAGAACTGATTTCTCAGGGATATCATTAGTGGATGTAATATGAGCCAAGTATTTTTGTTGATTTTTATACTGAAACCTTTTGCACTCGAATTTTGTATGGCCCGAGTTACGACAATAGTTGCATATAATACCATTAGAATTTGGCATTTGAGTTTCAATGTCTTGTGAGCCTCCTCCTTTGTTTCCACTGTAAATAGTTGATTTTTTAGGCACATAATTATTATTGCGACTCACCAAAGCACCATTAAGTGGAATAGGGGTAGTATTTTCTATACGGAGAGCGACTGAATACATCTTGTAAGGAGGAGACCTCAGAACCAGAGAAAATTTGTGATTTGGTAGATTCAAAGTTAGGAGATAAGCCAGCGAGAAAGTTCATGATAGTCATCTGCTTTTGTTGGCGTTGTTGAACCTTCACATCAGGGCTAAAGGGCTGCAACATATTAAATTTCTCATGTCTTTTTGAATGCCATAAAATAATTAATTAGTGGTTGATCTTGCTTTTTCACACTGTAAAAGGCTTTGCAAATCTTATACATTCGGGAGATATTCCCTTTTCCAGAATATAGAAATTCTAGATAATCCATCAATTTTTTAACAAATTCACAATGATTAATCAATCCAATTACCTCACTATCAATACAATTTCGAATCTGAAGAAATAAGCGAACATCCTCTCTCAGCCATGTTTGTCTTGAATCATCTTAAGGAGGGTCATCAGTCAAATGCCCATCTTTGTCAATACTTCGTAGGTACAGACGAACTGTGTTACTCCAATCTAAATAGTTTGAACTATTTAACTTGTAATAGGTGATTTTAGATATCACAGGTACAACCTCTGTCATAATAGAAAACTTTTTATCAGCCATGAGATTTTAGTGAAAGAAGACCAGCAGATCACAGTCCAGGAAGCCCTAGCAAGCCCTAGGAAGCGACAGAGGAAGATCCGGGGCAAAGGTTCTCCAAATGAAACTGTAGGCGCCTTCTCTCTTTTTCAAAATCGGTAGAGGCGAAGCAAGTCAGAAATATTGATGGCTGCAGCAAGCGGCAACAATCGAGCGCACGAGCGCACAGGGAAAAAAAAGGAGGAAATGCGCTCGATCGGTGAATTGCGTCAAATCCTAAGGTCACTACTCCAAATCAGGGAGAGGAGAAGGCTGGTTCACTGCGCCAGCGAAGAACAAGATATCGAAGGTTGTTGTAGTTACTGTTGATCGAGGAAGAAATTGGTAGAAGACTGACCTTAGATTACCGAAGGCTGTGGAATATACCGAAAGTTGTAGAAGCTACTGTTGATCGAGGAAGAAATCGAGAAGAACAAGGTTCGCGATGAGGCAGAATGGAGGTGACACCTACTTCGGCGTCAGCTGCTCGCAAGCTGCAATGGGGAGCGGGGAGACAACGGAGACAACATCGCCCTTCAGAGTCGCGCCTGCTGGTGTCGGAGACGACGCCTGTGAGTTTCGAAGTTGCACCTGCGGGTGTAGGAGAGGAGAGGACTCACGTGCGAACGAAGCACCGAAACGGGAGAGAAAGAACAAAAAAAAGGAAAAGCAAAGGGAAAGAGGAAAGGGTGTATAGACCTAATGCCGCTTTGATACCATGTTAATTGGAATACCAAAAGAAAATCTTATTCCTCTTAATTACTCTTTACATAAGAAGAGGTCTATTTATATACAAATTAAGAATCTTTCAAAGGAAAGAATCCAATTAAGGAAACTATAATTAGGCTAATTGACAACTACCTAATTGAAAATATATATTAACTAATATATACAGATAATACTCCCCCTCAAGTTGTAGCATAAATATTAATCAAGCCCAACTTGTTACAAAGATAATCAACCCGAACCCCATTTAATGCTTTTGTGAAGATGTCCCCTAGTTGCTCTCCAATCTTCACATATCCTGTAGTGATCAAGTCTTGTTAAATTTTTCACGAACAAAATGACAATCTATTTCAATAACACGGAATTTGATGCAATGTGAATAACGGCTTGATTATCACATCACAATTTTACTGATATTGGAATTTTAAGTCCTACTTCAGTCAACAGTTGATACATCCTTATTATGTCACATACAGACTGTATCATAGCCCTATATTTTGACTCTGCGCTGGATCGTGACACAACATTTTACTTTTTACTCTTCCATGAGACTAAATTTCCTCCAACAAAAATACAATAATCTGAAGTAGACCTTTTATCCATTTTTAGAACCTGCCCAATCTGCATCTGAAAAACCTTCAATATGAGTGTGCCCATGATTTTTATATACGATACCCCGTCCGGGTACTTCCTTCAAATAACACAAAATTTGCTCTAACGTTGCCCAATGATTAACTGTTGGAGATGGCATAAACTGACTAACACTAATAGTGAAGAGGGATGGAAAAGTATTGAACATCGAATTAGGAATTCAACTCCGATACCATTTGACATAGCACAATAGAAGAAAAACGATACGATCCTCACCTAGAGGAAAGCTCTGATACCATTTGACACAGCATGGTAGAGCGAATAAAGATACAACCCCCATCCAAAGGAAAGTTACTGATGCTCACCCAAAAAAAGAAAATTGAAAACTTTATTAACTTAAAACTTGTGTATTACATGGGATTTTAACCCCATTTATAGTTTGATAACACAACTTATTATTTATAAAATAACAAATTTTTAAATAAAATCTTAATTTATTCTAATAAAAACCTAATAGACTTTGCTAAGACACTAAACAACTTTTTAGAAGTTCCAACTAATTATAAAATTAACGACTTAGATACCTTTAATAAAATTAAATTCTTCACTGTATTATTCTCTTCAACCAAAAAATATTTGACTCTATCAAGTGGGAAGGTGAAGCAGTTACGAAATGAAGGCGCCTTTTTAGCCTCAACAATTGTCTTTTTAATATCAATGTGTTTGCTTATTTTATCGAGTAGGAAGGTGTAATAGTTGTGAAGTGGAGATGCCTTTTTAATTAAATCAAGCAGTTGTTAGTCTTTTTCTTCAATCATTATCTTTTTTACGCTAATATATTTCTTTATCTGCATTACAAGTATTCGTTCAACCTTAACCTACTTGACTTATCCAATCTACATAATAGTCAACCTCCAACAAAGGTTGATTATACCAAAAATCTCCCAAACAATCTCCGAAACATGTTTCAATAACAAACATATTGCTCAAACATGAAAACATAATTCATATCATGCTCATCCTTGATTAGGGTCAATTGCAATAATAATCTCCCCTTTTTAAATTTGACAATATGTGTTAGGCTCACCTAACATTCTAAATTTTGTCTATGATGGCAAAACTAGGTAAAGGTTTCCTAACTTATATGCTTTAGTTCTCTCCCTTATGAAATGTAATCAATTTGCTCCATAGATCATGAATGCTCTTATATTACCCTATCCTACACAAAACATCATTGGGCAAACCTTCAATTAAAAATAATGTTACCTTATTATTTGCCTCCAACGTTTGAACTTTGCTCGGTCCATTTACTTCTTTTCCTTTTTTATCCCTTGGAGCTTCATAATAATTTATGATGTACTTCATCCATGACCTCCAATATGTGAAATCTCTTATTCCAAATGTTGGTGGCACTCTGATGCCATAGCTACCTATGAAATCCATCGTGAATTTGGCTCCTCTAGCACTTTGCCTCCTTGGGAGTTAGTCTGATGAAAAGTAACATCGCTCTGATATCGCTTCTGTTACCGTTAGATGTGGCTAGAGGGGGTGGAACGACGCTTGCATATTTTGTGATTGTTTGCTCATCTACAAATCCATACACAACTGAAATAATAGAAACAAAACTCAAAGCAAATATGAAGAGAAGAAATGCAAACCACACAAAGCTTTATGTGATTTGAAATCCTTAGTTCGAACTCCTTAGCCTAAGATCAATAACGTGCATCACTCCTCACAACACCACTATGTTTTTTCCCTCGCAGATATCTTTTAGAGGTCGAGAAATCTCTTAAAATCATATTCTTGCAAGAAATACAAAAAGATACAAGAATATAAAAAAAAAAGAAATGAAAAAAATAAACAAACTTTAGAACAATCACAATCATGATTTGCTTTGTCTTTGATGGCTTTGGATTGCTCTCTAGAAGCCTTAGAATATAGCAACACTTGCCAAAGGACCCTACGAACGTTAGCCTCAAAGCCTCCACGATTCCGGTCTTCATTAGCCTCTACACGAATCTAGAAGACGTTGCCTAATCGACTAATCAAACACCGACTGCTCCACTGTAACACATCAGAATTCAACATTTTACTTGCATCTTTATCCAGATGACAGTTTCTCATCTTGGCGGCATTAAATAGATATTACCATTCCAATCAATTGGGTTAGTAGACAAATAGAACCTAAATAGAAACATTCTATTTGTTTTGTGTTCTACTTGAGTTAACTACTCAGACCCTAAACCCTGAACCTGTCCAAATTATAGCTTTATGGGTTTAGATTCACTAGTGGATTAGCTAGAAATCCTAAATCATTTCTATCAGTCGATTGTTGTAGCCCCGAATTCAACCATACCATAACTTTGTGGTTTCAAAATCATCAAATGACTCAATCGATTGGATTATTTTCATCAGTAGACTACCACTGTGATTCCAACAGTGAAAAGACTCCATATCTTCAAGCCTTCCTTGTCTACATAGTATAAATCATCTTCAACTGACCAAGACTTTATCATTACCTAGTATCGGATTGACCTTATTCTACTATAACTTCTCATGCCAAGAGACTCGGTCTTCGTGACTTCACTAACCAAGAAGCCTCTATGCTTTCAAACTTCAACTACCTAAAGTTTGATCACCATTGATCTAAGACTTCCACTGCTAAGTATCTAATCCTCAATGACATATCGAAATTTCTCCATGGGTCAGACTTCCGATCCTCATCAACTTGCCTTGACTTTTCATCAACTACCAAACATCATATCTACCTTGAGATGTTTGAACTTTCATTGTCAACTCTCTTATTGGACTTTCCATTGCCAACACTTATTGAACTTTCATCTGCCAAGTTTCCAATCAAATTAACCCACTTAGACTTTTCCTTATCAAGTACTTGATTAACTTTAACTCAAGAGCCCGACTATACCAATAATCTCCCCAACAATCTACGAAACATGTTTTAATAATAAACATATTACTCAAACATCAAAACACATTTCATAATATGGTCATCCACAATCACAAGCCAATTGCATAAGGAACAAGTTCTTAGGAAACATAAGCTTTCAACATGTAGAAGGCGATCAGTTGGAAAACAAGCAAAGATAAATAGCAATATTAACATCAAACCAATGTAGTTGGAAAACAAGTACGGCTCAAGCCAAATAGTTCAATAACTTTCTTGAAAACTAGATGCTCAATTAATAAATAGTTAGGAAAAAAATTTGATAACAAAATACAATCAGCTAGAAAAAAGAGATAAACATCATACTTGACACAGTCTATATTTTCTGCCAAATATAACCTCAAATCCCCAAAACACTTCTCCGCTAGCGATGCAACTTCTGAACCATTATTTTTCATAATCGGCCACAATTTGCATAAAACATGATAAACAAGTAGCTGAAACATCAAAGGATGAGAAACCAAAAGAATCTAATATGATTACAAATGCTACAAAACTTCACAACTTGAATGAAGCAAATACAGTACCTGAGTAAAACCACGCAGACTGTGATGATGTGAGGTTAATAATGGAATTATTGGAGGAAATAATTCATTTAAATGTATTCTTTGGGCAACAAGGTCACTTTCATGAAGTATCACATTAGCTGCTATAAATACATATGAAGAAAGTGCCTAGACAAAGCAGTCATCCTTTAGTTGATCAGAATTGAGATGAGATTTTTAAGTCATTAGCACTAAATTACCTGTGGCCGCATGTTATAGTTGTGAAAAATAGGAATTAATTGCTCTTCGGCCTGAAACAATTATGACAAATTACCAAATGCACTTAAGTTGCAGCTACAGTTCAAACTTGCAAGAGGGAAAAAAAGGGACGCATAGCATTTTCCCCTTTAATAAATGCAAACAACTAGACGTGCAGCCTTGTCAACTAAGAAAATTGCAGATTAGGAAGAAAAGTGAAACTTCTTTGGCAATGATAACAGAATCCAGATATTGCAACTCCAAGTAACTCTACATGCTAGAACATTCGATTCTAGAAATGTGTTCCTCAATTTAAAAGGGAAAATAAATTGATACAGTAACACAATACAAATTGGACAAATTGCCCAAAGGATGCACATAGGTTTTAGTTTTTTTACTCAAATCATGCACCACAGCTTGTTTTCTTCAGAACAAGCTCCTCCTTTTTATTACATACCCAAGAGACCCCCATCAAAATGGAATTAAATCCTTCTTTATAGTTTTCTTCGAGGTTTGAAACTGAAGTATCTTAGACAAATAAAAGTATCATTAATTTTGTAAGACCAAAATCAATAAAAAAATATATTTTGAATTTAAATGGATATTAAGGTGTTATCTCAATATAATGATAATTTTACACTTAATAAGAGTTCTTTTTAACAGAAAATGAGTAGAATATTCTAATTCACAGGAGGCATTAATATATTTCGGGGGTCAAAATGACTTTTTTAGGCATCAAGGTATTTTTACATATACACTTTATGACCTACTATTGTCAAAAAATAAAATAAAATAAAATGATACCATAATTTTGCTCCTTGGACTCCTAGGAAGTCACATCCTAGCTAAATATAAGGTCTTTCCAAGTAGGAGGCGATCAACCCACTACCTACTACCTATGAGGTTGGTGGGCACTTAGGCAAAGGCCAAGGCTAAGGCCATTGATATTAAAATTCAATAAAAATGCAAATTAAATTAAAAATGACTAATATTAATGTATTATATATTGACTCATTAATTTATCAAAATTTGCAAATACGTTATAGAACATCGACAACGACAACTGAGCCCTTATACCACTAAGAGGGGTCAGCTAAATAAGTTATCAAATGATAACTATAAAAACATCAACAATAACAAACAAATCATTATCTCACTAATTGAGGTCTGTATATGGATCCTCCTATTTTACCTTGTTTTATTATTGCTAATCAAATCTCTTTGGTCTCTCTTTCTCGATTAATATATTTTAGATTGCAACCAAAAAATAAAAACCAAAATAAAATATAAAATTCAACAATTCATATTCATCAATCCAAATTGCAAGAAAGCGTATCACTAGTTTAGTTAATATCATGTTACATTATGAAAATGTTATAATATCAAAAGATAGATAAAAGTAGTAACGTCACATGCAATAGTGACTTATAAAAAAATAATTTTCCTTATACCTGCCCAGACTGCTAAACAAATCGCCTAAGTCATTTTTAAAATGATCGCCTAACAAGGTTGCCTAGCCACTCGATGAAGCAGTAATAGTGGTGAATTAAACAAAGATGTTGTTTGATAGAAAATTATAGTGGAAAAATTGTATTTCATTGATAGAACATCCTCCCTATATACAAAGATAAATCCCTTAAATCAGAGATGTGGATCCCTTAAAATCAAGGATGTGATAAGTATGAGCTAATTACAATCCATTGAGGGAATAGATTACACAAAATAAATCCTACAAAATAGGGATAAAATAATAGGTTGCCGAGTTTGAATTTCCCCTCAAGCTAGGTGATAAATGCTCTCCAAATCCATAATCAAGCTCAGTTCGGTAATGTTGGGTTTGAATAGTGTCTTTGTCAAAATGTCAGCTGCCTGGTGTTTTGAAGGCACATGGAGGAGCATGATGTCAATCTTCTCACTAATGAAATGTTTGCCAATTTCTACATGTTTGGTACGGTCATGTTGAACTGGATTCTTGGCAATGGCAATAACAATGACTGACTAATTATCAAACATAATTTGAATTGGATCTCTTGTTTTTAGCATAAGTTCTGTTAGAATTCGTTGTAACCAAATTTCCTCACAAATGCCCAATGTTAGAGCTCGGAATTCAACCTCAACACTACTTCGAGCGACCATTGTTTGTTTTTTACTACGCTAAATAACCAATTTTCTCCAAATGAACGTACAATATCCAAAAGTAGATCTTCGATCACTAGGTGAACCTACCCAGTCAGCATCGGTGTAAACCTCCAAGGTTCGTTTGTCTATCTTTCCGAACATGAGTCCTTTTCCTGGGTCCCATTTTAGATATCTCAATATTCGGATTACAACATCCAAGTGATCAACTAAAGGATTTCCCAGAAATTGGCTACCTAGCTAATAGCAAAGCTTATATGTCACGCCCCGAGAGACGGCTGTCCGATAAATTTCGACAGCATCTCCCCTGTAACAATTCACTTTCCCTGAATACAAGTATAACAAAGCCTACATGGTCACAATAAGGCCTACACGGCCACAATCCACACATGTCCCAATTAGGTAATATTTACTAAACAATTTGAAATAAATTTACTACCAATAAGAATAACATGCACCGCAATCTAGAACCGTATATGACAAATCCATACGACATAAAAACAGATCCTGACACAATGGACTCCGAAAATATAAGCAAAAGCGAAATAAGCAAATGCAACCCTACGAGGGACTAGCAGCGCGGCTCTCCAGACAGACGTCAACCTGAAAAGAATAACATCAACGGGGTGAGTTCAAAGAACTCAGCGGGTATCAAGTAGACAAGTATCAATTAGCTAGCAGACAGTAATGGAAATACCGGTAGAAGAATGACAGGAATGAAAATCTGAACATATGTGTATATATACTCACCAGAACATGCTAACGATATAATCATAGGTAACATGATTCCTAACAAATCCCTACGCTCCCTGTATATACATATACAACATATGCAGAAAATCGGAAAGTAACCATATCACCAAAGAATCCCTATATCATGCACAAGTATAAAAACCTATCCTGGTCACCCCTGCTACCCATCTGATCCTTACATACCAAAGTGAGGTCGCGTGGGTCCTCAATGATAAATGCC
>JBBMKF010448743.1:0-12695 GCA_037834155.1 Curcuma caesia | reverse complement strand
AACAGTAGAGGCTTAATATAGTTTTGTAAATATGTATTGCTAGTATAGGTGGTCTGAACCGTCCAACCAAGTATCAAAGGTAATTTAAAAAAGTATAGAAATTTAAATTTTTATCATAGAATTCAAACTTCAGAAATAGAATAAATTTTAAATGGAATGAAAAATGAAAAAATAGTTGAACCTGACGATATTTTGATAGAGGTATGGAAGTGTTTATGGAAATAAGATATTGAATGATTTACAAAGTTATTCAATTTGATATTGAAAATGAAAAAAAAAATATATGATCAATGGAAGATTGATCAGTGGAGGATAAGTACTTAAGTTCTATTATATTAGAATAAATGAGACTTACAAAATTGTGGAAACTAAACTAATGAGTCATATCATGAAATTTTGGAAAAGAGTAATAGAAACAAGACTAAAGAAGGAGATTATGATGATCGAAAATCAATTTGAATTTATGTCTCAAAGGTCGACAATAAAAACTATACATCTTAAACAACTAATTAAAAAGTATTGGGAACAGAAGCCAAACTTACACATGGTATTTGTTGACATAGAAAAAGCTTAGGATAAAGTCCCAAGGAAAATTATATAGAGAATTATAGAAAAGAGAGATGTTAACATAGCGTATATTGAACTAATTAAAGATATGTATGAAGATGTAATGACAAGAGTAAAGACTTCAGGTGTAACCGAAGCGTTTCACATGAGAATAAGGTTGCCTCAAAATCAGTTCTAAGTTTCTCTCTTTTTATACTAATCATGGACGAACTTACTGGACACATCCAAAATACGATACCGTGGTGCTTCTTGTTTGCAGATGATATTATTTTGATAGACGAGACACATTAAGAAGTAAATGATAAACTCAAATCATAACGGGAAACACTAGAAGTGAAAGCTTTAGACTTATACAATAAAGACAGAATATATGAAATTTAAGTTTAGTAGTATCAGACATAATAAGACAATTATTAAGATAAGAGATGACAAGTTGTTTGTAACTGAGAGCTTTAAGTATTTAAGATTATTTGTACAAAAGGATAAAGAGATTGAGAGAGATGCCTTACATAGCATATAAGTAAGATGGTTAAAATGGAAAAGAACGTTAGATATTCTTTGTGATCATAAAATATCTCTAAGACAAAAGAAAATTTTATAAAACGGCGATTAGATCTACTATGTTATATGAAGCTAAATGTTAGAGAAAAAAATCGGGTCACACCTATTGAGGAAAAACTCCGAGAGACACATTTAAGATGGTACAAACATGTATATAAATGACCAATAGATGCTCCAATTAAGCGATGTGAAACTATGACAGATGTGTACATCAGACGAGGAAGAGGAAGACCAAAGAAGCTTGGTTAGCACCAATACAATAAGATAATTTATTTAAATATAAATGATGATATAGTAGGGGGATAGAGTTCAATAGTGTAGAAAGATACATATAACCCATCTCACCTAGTGGGATAAGATTTGGTTGTTGTTGTATTAAGCTTCTGTTCATGGGAAAATAACCACATAGAAAACAAGAAATAGAGTATTGGCATTCCTTCAATAGGAACAATATAGTACTATGAGGTATGAACTGCAACTTAAATAGCTTGTGAGATAATGTGACTATGTTTGCTCTCAAATGAGCATGAATTATCATGTATAGTGATAACCAAGATAATGTATTGATTCATGAACAAATAGAGCAAATTGAAGCTAAGTATCAACTCATTAGAGGTGTTGCTACAATAACAAACACTCCTCAACCATGAAGATCAACTTGCTAATTTCATTACACTTAGTTTAGCATGTTCTTCTACTAAAGATGACATGGGTTATTTTATTTCTTTTTCATGAACTGCTAGTGCACATAAGATGCACCATAGCATCTCTTATAGATCAAATAAAACTATTCTCTCCACTTTTAACTCTAATTGAAATATCATGAGCTAAGTACAATCTATGTAATACATAATGAAATGATATAAGATACTTTCAACCAGCATAACATAAGTGAAGCAACTAAATACTCACTTTCCCCATTCAGGAGGAGCATTCCAAGCTGACAATAGCATGTTTGACTTTGCATTGGGTAGGCAATTTCTAACAACAAAGGATTTAGTAGTAAATTGAGCAACACCAATGTCCTTGTAATCCCGATCAAAATCATACATCTGATGTAACATAAAAGGAAATGAGATGTTATAATATGACAACAAAAAGTCACTGGGATATTATTATAAGGCAACAAAAGATCACCATGTTTAACTATATAACAAGTGATGCCAAATTCTATTGTTCAAAATAAGGCAATAGAAAAACAAAAACAAAACTGGACATGATTGGAAACTACACAGAACCAAACAACATTGACAATCTTAATACAAAGCTGCAAACAAACTTTTAAGGAAAATTGCTTGAACAATGGTTTTTCATATTTCTGGGACATCACAATGAGAAATTGATTTGAAACACATAGCAACAAGCGCTTTAGATTGAAGACTGCAATTCTCTCAAGTCCTCATCAATAGATTGATTATGTGCAGTCATCTCATAAAGAAATTAAAGTTCTTCGAGTTAGACAAGGAGCAGCATTAAACATCAAAGAGAAAAATAATAGGGAGTTGGAATAACTTGTTATAGAAAATCACATGTTGACATGCACACTCCAGCCGCTTAAGTTCAAAAAAAAAAAAAACTCCCATCAAGCATCAAGGCTAACATGATTTACCTACCTGATTCAAGCACCTAAGTAATTAATATCTCAGAAAAAGAGTTTGCAACATTTTCATAACCAGAGCATGCCATACCCCATTTTATTATTTGAAAATACAAGTCACCAATAAAATGCAACTCTGAATAATATTGGAAATCTCTAAAGCTATGGAAGTCTGCAAATACTTGACAACCATGTTTCTTTTTTACAATTGTCTCCATCACTACAGTCAGAAGGACAACTGCTCCTAAGTAATGCAGTATCAAATATGAAAAATACTTATAATACTTATCTTCCTAAAGAGAAGACAATGAACACAAACGCTGAGATTCTTTCTTCTTTGGATTGCATCAATGTTATCAAAGAGAACACTGTAATTGATTGTAGCTAAAGAGAACTAGCAGCCTCTGATGATTTAAAATTTAAACTACTAATAATTCAGTAATTGTATTAAGAGGCAAAAAATATTACAAATGTAACGGCAAACAGAATGCTTTTAACCAACAAAATCAACAGTAGAGAAAGTTGCATCATATAAAGAATTCTCCAGCTTAGCAACTCAAGAGAAACAAATATCTGTGCCGACTAAAGTGTTTGATATAATCAAGAACAATAAAAATAACAAACAAATTACTTTTGAAAATTAAACAAGATATATTTTACTCACCATTTCATCTCCAGGATTACCAATATTCTCAAATGCATCCTTAAATTCTTTAAAAGGTTTTAATGTATACAGGGAAACTGGAGAAAAAATTTAGCAATCATGGAATTGTAAAGCATAATCAGCCTCTTGCATCATTGTTATCAAAGAGAACACTGTAACTGGTTGTAACTAAAAAGAACTAGCAGCCGTCAATCATTTAAAATTTAAACCACTAATAATGAAGTTATTGGATTAAGAGGAGAAAAATACTAAAAAGGTAAGGACAAACAGAATGCCTTTTACCAACACAACCAATTGTAGAGGATAGTCACATCATATAAAGCATTCTTTAGCTTAGCAATTCACGAGAAAAAAAAATGTGTTGACTAAAGTGCTTGATATAGCCAGGAACAATGAAAATAACAAACAAATTACCTTTGAAAAACAAACAAAATGTTTTACTCAGCATTTCATTTCCTAGGACTACCAATATTCTCAAATGCATCCTAAAATTCTTCAACAGGTTTTAATGTATACAGAGAGAAATAGAAGAAATTTAAGCAACCATGAAATTATAAAAAATAATCAAGCTCTTTAATAGTTTCAGGAAAAAATCTGTAAATACACACCATCTCATTTATCTCTGCTTCAGCAAAAGATTTTCCATCTGCAAGCATAGTCCAAACGACTTTATTGATTCTCATAGAAATCCGCATAGCACAAGATGGACTTTTGTTCTTTTCTTTCTCCATTAGACGTAACTGTGCAGCTTTTTGCAAAGCCCTCCGCAATGCAGAAGATGCCTCTTTCCTGGACTTCTGTATACTTACTAGATCTTTGTTTAGACCTTGCACCTAATTAAATAACATATCTAAGTGACATGAAAAGGAAAATTCAGTTTCTAGACGCTATAAACATGTTGAATCATGTTTTACTCCCGTTATTTTTTTTTCAATCAGCAGGTTGATCAGTCCACCTAAAGATTGTATATACATACAGGGCTGACAAAATCATTTAGAACAGAAAACACTGATGAAATTCTTTAAGTGATGTTGTTAAGTAAATTTTGCAGAACTTAACGGTATTGGATAGCATAAGGAACTACATCATTCTAATGATTGTAAAACATGTTGATTAAGATTTACCTTGAACTGAAGCCTAAAATAGTAAGATATAATAGAAATTACATTAAAGTTCTAGTTCAAGTGTTTTGAGCAGAAAATTTACCAGAATAGACTTCCCACCGGTAATCATCCACAAGTCACCACTCTTTTCTTGTGAACACAAATCAGAGTGAGAATCATCCGATAAGGTCCTAATGTCATCTAGGAGCAGCTTCCTCTCTCTTTCTGTTTTCTCAAGGTTAATTTTTGCCAATTCAACCTCTTCAACACCATCAGGAACTACCTCATCAGCTTCTTCCTCAACATCTTCATCATCTTCAGATGGATAGGAAAGGCTACTTCTACGAGGCCTGGTAACAACTCATGTAATTCCACTACTTTGAAGTTGAACAATGATAATCATGTGCGACAACAAATTTTAAAGTGAAGCAATGGGGTAAAACAAGGCAGAAAGACAACTAAGAACAATTTCCAGACCTTTGCAAAACACATTCATTTGACTGTTAATCTCAGAAGTAAAATCAAAATAACAGCATCTTAAAACAAATAATGATTCTCATTCTAAATGAATCAGACGCAACCATAATTATTAAAATAATTTAAAAAAACATGCATATGAAAAAAAAATAAAAGTAGATAAATGGCTTCTTGAAGAAAGACATAAAGAGATGATGGGCGAGCATAATCTATGGTTCAGTCATGAATGATGTAACTGTAACAAAAAGATTGCACCTAAAGAAATCTAAGAAAACAAAGACCATCAGCTTGTGATTGTAAGTGTTTAAAGGTAGTAGTCATACCAAGGTCTGAATCAATGCTCTTGCCACTGAGCCATATAAGGGTGGGCAAAACACCTGACATACTCAACCCAACAGCATCTAAATTGGCCATACAGTTTGGGGGTTTTCAGTATTAGAGTATTAAATATGTCAGGTTTTGGTTAGGGTAGAGTTTCAGGTTTTGATATAAAATCTGGAAAACCCTGAAATTGCTTTTGATAGTTAATAACAAATAATAACCAAATATATGCAATAAAGCAGAAATCAGAAGTTAGGAATCAATTATCCACGGGTTAATTGCATATTTGATACTTGAAAGGACCAATAACTCAAAACAATAACAACCAAGTCTTCATCCTACTAACTGAGGTTGGCTTATGGATCTTTCTACACCATTGGACTAATCCCCTATTATATCATCTTCTATATTTAAATAAATTTTATCATTACTAATCAAATCTTCTTTGATATCCCTCTTCCTTGATTAATGTGTGCATCTGCCATGCCCTTACATCGCCTGATTGAGACATTTATTAGTCGCATAAGTGTATGCCGAGACCATCTTAAATGTGTCACTCAAAGTTTTCCTTCAATAGGTGCAACTCCCACTTTCTCTCTAATATTCTCATTTCTTATACTATACATCCTCGTATGTCTACATATCTATCTTAATATTTTCATCTGTGCAACTCTCATCTTATGTTTATGTGATCGCTTCATAGCATAACATTCAACTCCATATAACATTGCAGATCTAATCATCATTTTATAAAACTTCCCTTTAAACTTTTAGAGATATCTTACGATCACGAAAAACAACTGACCTCCTCCTCCATTTCAACTAGTCTGCTTGTATCCTATATATAACATCTCTATCAACCCCTCTATCCTTTTGTAAAAATCAATCCTAAATATTTATAACTTTCAGTAATAGGTAACTCGTCATCTTCTATCTTAACAATTATCTTGCTACATCCACTATTATTAAACTTAAATTTCATATATATTGTCTTTACTCTACTCACAATTTAAAATATCGAGTCGTGCCAAAGTTTCGATCTTGGACCGGAACGATACAGTTTCGGTACCGTATTATGTCATGCCAGTATAGTTTTGATATTTTTAAAATATAAAATATATTAATTAAAAATAACAATTTTAACCTAAATATTTAAAAATAAAAAACAAAAATAATAGGATAATTTTAGAAGGTTTTAATTAAGCCTATTTAAATTATCCCAACTATAACTAAGACTTGATTAAAATTATTAACCTATTAAAATCTAAGTTTTAAAAAAAATCGCGACCGCGAGCGAGGCATGCATGGGTCGCGTGACTGGGGTATGCACGTCCCATGCGACGCCTCCGGAAGCATCGTTGGATCCGGGCGACACCTTCAGATAGTATCCCGATCGGAACACTGGTGTCAGTGCTGGTCTGCTAGCAAAATGAAAAATTTCTCAGGTATCAAGCGAAATGGCTCAAGATTTCAATTCTTGACTCTATTAAGCCTAAAATGTTTAAATCGTAATGTTTTTCGTCAAGATTCGAGCCTTCACGCATCTCATCGACTAAAATAATATCATTTGTAAACAACATACACCATCATAATGAGTCTTGGAGTTGGATGTATCCAAGGAATTCATCACTTGATTTAGTTTGGATGGTTAAAATATTTAACTCCACTCGTAGCGAATCCTCCATCATGATCGGTCCCAAGCCTGGATAACGGAGGAGGGTTATGTTAAGTTGTCCGCCAGCATTGAAACATAGACAAATATTATGTATGGAGTCGTCTCTTTTAAGTTTGTAATTTTGTTTATTTACTAGTTTGATTTAGTCCTTTTAGGTGTGGGAATCTTTCTTAGCATATTTTGGTGTCTTCGACATGAACTTTTGCATACGACTTCATGAATTCACATTGTGTGCCATCATTTATTTCACTTTTTAAAATTGTTTACCTCTTATGTTACTACTATCAAAGTGAGTTCAAACTTCTATGTATGACACCAACTTTTGCATACCACTTCATGAGTTCACATTCTGTGTCATCATTTATTTCACTTTTTAAAATTGTTTACCTCTCATGTTACTACTATCAAAGTGAGTTCAAACTTCCATGTGAGTTTTGATTCATTCATATTGCATTAGGAAATAGGAGAGAGAATCAAATTACTAAATATAACAGTAACAGATTCAATCTCGATGTAGACACTTCAGAGAAGAAAAATTAGATAAGAATATAGAGGAAAACAGAAGCATAAGAGGAATGGCTACAGAAAGGAAGAGTTTATTGTGTTAGTGAAAAGAATGCCCCTCTTGAATGTTTTCACTAAGTTAGCAAACCACAAATTATTCTAAAACCTAGTAAAAAAGCATCTTATAAAGGTTCACAAGAAATCAATTTGTCTGCCATTTTCTAACATGTATTATGACCAAATAATTATGTTAATAAAAAATAGAAACATAAATAAATATATAATTTGTTTCTGCTGGAACAATTTCTTTTGGATGTAAGTTTTGATTTTCGTTTTTCTAAAAGATGCTTACTTATGCAACACAATCAAATGTCTTATGGAAAGATTTAAGGCATTCAAGAGAAACCTTGTATGGTTTTAGCAAATAGGTGCTTGCCCAAGCACCTTTCAGTAATGCTCAGTTGAATAAAGCCAATAAGCTTCATTGATGGATAAAATGAGCAGGCAAAATAACCAAAAGAGAAACAATTATCTGATGAATCAAAGCATTGCACTGACCAAACAAAGTTAAGAACCTCACTTTGGAAGCCTGGCAAACAGGAGATTGCTGAGAACATCCAGCATCACCTGAAACTGACGTGATGTCATAGTTGCAGTGATATTAGGAGAATTAAAGGACAGTTCTTTTAGAGGCTTCACCTGGATTCCCAACAAGAACGGACATTAATCATAGATTCACCAAAAAGAATTGAAGATAAACTATTTTGATTCTCAAATATAATTATTTCGTAAGTGTTGGATGTAGTCAAATCTTACTTTCAAATCTGCAGTTCCACCCTTATGCCTAGTGTACCTGAAGTACATTTCACATGGCATAAATACCCTCTCCAGCAAAGCACCCGTCCTTTTTACTTTCAGTGAGCTTCGCAGAATCTTCGGTAGCCATTGAAGTCCAGCACCAGGATCAACATCAGTAGGTGCAACATGCGCTTGAACATGTTCCAGCATGACCGAAAGTTCTGCTCGCTTCCAAGTCATTTCAGGCTGGAATTCTGGAATTTTAATATTGCTAGTTCCAAGAGCTTGCTCTATCATCTCATACCCAACATGGAGAACTGAATGAAATGAACGAGCTAAAACACGGCCACTGGCAGCGGCAAGAAGAAATCTACCCTGAAGATAAAGAAACAAGGAGCTATTGCTGTAGGATCACATCGTTATCATCTTGGTTAATAAACATCTAATTGGTGTAGATATGAGATAATTTTTAATTATAGATTACATATGCTGAGCCTATTCTATAGTTGGTGAACTGAACTGGCATGACAAAATCTGTTATATTTTACTCTAGAATCTAAAACTATAACTATAAAAAAATATCACCAATATTAACACCTCAATGGTTTTTAATTTTTTAAATTCCATTGTTGTAATAATCTCTGCTAAGTCATTATTATTCCTATATTCACTGACTATTATGCAGATTAGTAGTAGAATAAAAAACTCAAAAAGATCAAATGCTTTTTTACTCTAAGACAAACAGTAGGATTTTGGGAATATTTATAGATAAAGTGATAAAAGATCCTTATATTTTAAGTAGGCTTTCAACCTTAAATATGTTAAGTTTCACCTATGAGCTATATCACAAGGAATATGTCATATCCATATATTGCACTAAGTATTAACCGATATCGACGAACTATTTAAGTATTTAAAATTATTTTTGCAAAAAGACAGAGGGATTGAGAGATGTCTTAAATAGAATACTAGCAGGATGATTGAAATGGACAAGATCGTTAGATATTCTTTGTGATCATAAAATACTTCTAAGACTTAAAGGAAAATTTTATAAAACGACGATTAAACCTACTATGTTATATGGAGTTGAATGTTGGGTTATGACTCAAGCACATGAGCAAAAGATGAGAGTTGCAGAGATGAGGATGTTGGTGGATGTGAGGACATACAAGGATTGACAACATAAAAAATAGAAATATTAAAGAGAAAATCGTATACACATATATTTAGACGATCAATAAATGCTCTAGTTAAGTGATACGAAACTATAACAAATATGCACATTAAACGAAGAAGCAGAAGACAAAAAAACTTGATTAGTAATAATAAAATAAGATAAAATTTATTTAAATATAAATGATAATATAGTAGGTGATAAATTCTAATGACGTAGAAGGATTCATATAGCCAACCCCACTTAGTGAGATAAGACTTAGTTGTTGTTATAGTATTGATGAAGCATTATAGGGTAAAACTAAACACTTAAAACTACTATCTTTGTAACTAAAAACCTATCACTTAGTCAATGTGATGTGTAACAAATATAAGAAAAAGAATTATGACTATTAATCCAATCAAATGTTAATGCAATAAAAAATTATGCAAAAGAAAAGAGATTTAGTTTAAAATTTTCAAAAAAAATAATGGGGCAAATCATGGTTTAAAATCTAATACCGTGTCAAGCGGCATGGTCAAAATGTATTATTTCGATAAATTATTGAAATTCGATACCACTCGACACAAGTGATCTCTCTTGTGCCATTGTGTTGTGTAACTAATGTCGATAAGCATTATCTCATACCAACATTTGACACCCCTTAGCATATACTACAACAAGCATTAAAATGAATTGAAATAATATTAATTATTTTTTAAAGCTTATGTCATGCAATATAATGTCAAAATTATATCATTTCAGATGAGACACAAAGTCCAAACTTCGGTATATAGTTTTCTTCTCATCTTTTTTTTTTTCCTTTGTTTCCTTTCTCCTTCCACCTCGATTTACAATTGGTATCATATATCAAAACATAGACACGATATCAGAACACTATCATTGCAGTCAAAGACGGATACTCCATGGTTAGAGATTTTAAGCTTTGCCAAATTGCATTGTGTGTCTATAAATCGTGAATATATCCTCATAAATATTCAAAATTTGATAGTCAACTAATAAATGCATTATTCAAACTTCACTATCTATTTAACAAATCATTTTTGGCACCACTTCGGTTTGAAAAAACAAATATATTAAGATTGTCACAAGTAAGAGAAAATCTTGATTAACCAACAATAATTATATTTGGAGTGGTAAGAAAGGTGGTATGTTTCCCTCAAAGATTTGCAATATAAGCCTTCTTTTATTTTTAACATTGGGTTTTTTTTAACCATTCTGATGATGATGCTGAATGATTCTTAAAGAGAGCTTATGCACTTCCATGTGTCACTTAAGGAAGTTCGATGTCACTATTATCTCAAGGATCAGATCATCAGCACTCCCACTATTTCATCATTTTATAGTTAACAGCCTGCTGAGCAGGTTGATCATCCCTGAATATTCAGGATCTCTTGGATCTGATTTATTTGCTCTTAGGCTAAATTTAAATCATTAAAGTTCCATAATGAACGCGTTCCAAACATTCTTTCAAAAAGATGAAGATGAAACTAAATTAAATCCAAAAATGCAATTATGAATAAAAATGAAATATTAAAAACTAAAAAAATACACCAAAAGAAGAGTGAATCATGTTTACGATAGTAAGGGCACACTACTGATAATGATAGTATATAATATATCAAAAAATAGTTAGAAAAAAATTAAAAGACATTAAGAGAAAATAAAATATCAGAAAAATAGTTTCTGAATTTTGAGAGAATAAGAAATGAACATCACAAGAGTACGAGTGAGAATTTATGTTTGGATGAGAGATGAAGGGTAGAATAGGAGGGTATTTAAAGGAAATTTTCAAGAATATTCTATAATTTCTTTATTTTTATGGATAATTTGGTAAAATTCTAGCCAAATAACCATAATGCCTTAAAGTTTGTAATTTTTTTTTTACTGTTACATTGGTATTCTAATAGTTTGGCTCCATGCGTATGGGTCCGACACAAGCATGTGTCATGCCTAATTGACTTTGAATCAGTTGTGTCAAACCCAACACACCATCCAAGGCACTACCATTAGGCTCCAACTTGAACTAGCCTTATGTTCATCCAGTTTAGGTTTAAGTTATTTTAATCTATGGCCATTTATGCAAAACCATGAGAGTCCCAATCCGGCTGTCATGCCTAGCTATAATTTAAGATACTTATCAAATAGTTGATTATTGTTACAACATTATTAAAATTGTCAATATTGGTCTCAAGCCAGAGTGAAAAAGGTAGAGAGTTGAATTAGGTTGTCAGCAAACATTAAATTAAAGCAAATGTTCTAACAATGGATCCATTAAAATATTATGTTCATGCTAGATTGTTTCCCCAAAAAAATGCGCTATAGGGTCCAACTGCAAGGTCTCAGCCTGGACCGCTATATCTCCACGAGAACTTGAGTATAATATTAAATATACAAGAATTTTCACACCATAGGTTGGTTAGTAACAAACATTATAAAAATATTGATTGTCTTAAATTTAGAACATGGAACATGTGAACGCTTATTAAAAAAATAATAGAAATAGTAAATATAATGATTAGGAGAAAATTAATATTTTATATTTACGAGAGACAAAATGAATATGAGAGAATACAAAAATGATAGAGAATTCAAGTTTTAAGTTATGGTACACAAGTAGTAAAATAAGAAATATAATAGTTATTGTTGTGGATAGTTGGTGTAAAGATGTAGTAATAGCTAGAAATATAATAGTTATTGTTGTGGATAGTTGTTGTGAATAAGAAATGAACAAAAACTATATTAGATTTTGTAAACTATATTAGATTTTGTGATAGCATATAAACTTACAATAGCTAATACGTTTGTTAACAAAAGAAAAGAGCACTTGATTACATTCAAAAATAAGAACAAGTCAAAATTTGACTTTCTTATGATCAGGAAATATAAAAAGATTTGTACATATTGCAAGGTCATCCCTGAGAAAATTTAACTACTTAACATAAATTAATAGTATTACATATGCACTTCAAGTACAGTATCAATAGAAGGAAGATGTGCACGACTTCTAAAATCAAATGATAGAAGTTAAAGGCTAGGAACCAAAATATTAAGGAAAAGGTAAGAGCACAACTATTAGGATAAATATATGCCAACTCGAATACGACATGGGATGGGATGACATTAAATTTGAAAATGGTGACCAAGAACGTATTTAGTGAGTCAAAAGGGTGTGCATTATCAAGAAAAGAATCTTGAGAGTAGAACGAGAAAGTACAAGAAAAAGTGAAGGTAAAAATCGGCATCTATAGAAC